>CAJNJA010000604.1:0-18415 GCA_905231915.1 Symbiodinium necroappetens | reverse complement strand
TGGTAGTGTTAGTGGTAGTGGTAGTGATAGGAGGTGGTGTTTTCCTTATTAACGGCAGCTCTTGTTGACTAAGAATGTGGCGATGGTGCTGCTGATGATGGGGAGAGTGAGAACGGCACTAGCACTGAAGGCGAACATGGTGATCACCGTCGTCATCATCATGACAACGGCCGCTGGTAGGAGCCGCAACTCACAACGTGCGTGCGGCACTGCAGTCGAAACAATCTTGGTGCCTCAACGGCTTCCTCCTGGGCGTCGACGAGAGCCAAAGAAGTGGCGCCAAGATCCGGCCTGGCACGCTCAAGAAGAACGACGACGACTACTACTACGACCAATGCTGCTACGCGACGGCGACAACTATTGACATCAATGGACATCCCAAAGAATGAACCCGCATCCCCTGGATGCCATATAAGTATGAAGTTCTGAATCCCTCGAGGCACCCTTAACACAAGAGCGGCACTATGACAGGCCTGCAGCCCGTGCTGGCCCAGCGAATCTGCGAGTCCTGAAGAGGCCAGGGCTCGGGGCTTAAAGAGACAAGGCTCACCTGGGAGTTGGGCAAAAGGGTTCGTGTATATCCAGGGAACCGATCTGAATATGTCTGGATCCGTAGGCCTTGCAGTGGCTCGAGCTTCGCATTGAGACTATGGTCTGGTGTGGAGACTCTTTGGTCTGAGCCCTTTGCTTGGGATGACCTGGCCGGCTCACAACATGGGCTGTTCTAGCAAGCCTCGAATCCTGCAGCGTTGTGCAAGCACACGCTCGAGTCTTGCAGGAATTCAACGAAACATGCAAAACGAATGAGGTCCGATACGGCGCATGGACGCCGTTTTTGTAATCATGAACTCCTAGCATGAGGCTTGACATGAGTGATAGGTTCCCGAACGCGGTGGATGCTGAAAACCGTTAAACTCCTACCCATGTCAGACTCTAATAACACGAACAAAAGCCATGAATAGAATGCCAGCCTCACCCCTGAGAAATCTTCGGATCTGCCCCTCACCCCATCACCCTGCCACCCCCAAGGTGAACCTTCTGCAGCTGTCTCGAGTAAATCACATCCAAGGCCGACTGTGCAGCAGCAGCGATCGTCTCCGGGCCGTTGCAGATGGGAATGCCTGCCGTCAGCACAAACCATGCATGACAGAACGGTTTTTGCCACACAGCAGAAAGGTCGGCTCCCTTGGGCAGTTCAATACAGCATGAAGGCAAACGCTGTTGGCTACGGGCTTATGGATGCTTCGGCAATCTTGCGCAGTGCCGACACAAAACAATATCGCGTCACTCTGTTGGCACGGATTCTCTGTTCACCTGGTCACGATGCACGATTCCTCAACACACGACTGCAATGTTCCTGTGCCCCAAAGCATGCAGCATGACAAGTGAAAGTCCGACGGTTGCAGGCGGTTGAACCAGGTTGAGCACTCTTCCTGCTCTGGTGAGAGTGCATGTGCGACTGTGACAGCTCTCCCCACTTGAGATGCGGATGCCATGGATTTGAACAAGGAACTCGATCCCATGAACCCGCCCCCATCAGTTCCTGCTGTGTATCTGGGTTGAAGCATGCGAACTCTCGCTCTCCCTCCTTCCAAAACGGTTACGAAGCTCCGGCATGCTCCTGCGACTCCAGGTGTTGGGACTTGGGTGCAGATAAGGGCACCAATGTCGCAGAGAACGGTGTAGAGTCTGCTAGGTTTAAGTACGGGACCACCGCAGCAGAGAGCATACACCGCCGTGCCGGCTATTGGAAACAGTCTCTATGAACATGCACATGTCTTCGCAACCCATCTGACCCTGAGTCGTGTGAAACGCCGACATCACAATAGCATAGAAGCCATCACACACCAGATGCATGACATAGCTAACAACAGCCCGAAAACGGAGCGCTGATGGCAGCAAAGCCGACAAATCAGAGTAGTCGCTGTAACAAGGAGAACGGAACGGCAACAGCTGGCGGACCTGCGGCCCTGCAAATGGTACGTCGGTCCCGCCACCATCCCGCCAGCGATGGCAGGAGCTGCGCGGGGGTCAGTTGGTAAAGGAAAGCAGAAAACGGAGGTCTGCACAGATAATTCTTGGGCACTACCTGTCACTACCTGCGCAGATCACTTCTACATGACATAAACAAAACAAGTCGATCCATGGGGATGTGGCCTCGGAGTCTGTGGAACTCCAGAATAGCGAACCAACGACTACATCGGAACTTGTTGACCCTTGTTATCACGGTCTGTACAAAGCCAGCTGGGGACACAGCCATACTCCAGGCTACAGGTGAGTGTAATGAATAACCGAGTGTCAAGTCTTTCAGCTTTAGCTCACAGAGTTCGGCGTAATGTCTGGACAAGCCACACACTGAACGGATTGGCACCGGAGGTACCTAAGCAAAGAGTACGTATGTCAACAAGTATGCCGACTCCCTCAAGCAGCAAGCAAGGCAGCCGCGTCGAGGATGCTGTTTTCGCTGCGTCCAAGCTAGCCAAGTGCGTTTTGCACGCGCATGGCTCACCCCAAGGGTCCCAGACTTTATGCTGGAGCAAAACATGTCCGTTTCGGGTGCATAGACGTTCGAAGAGGTCAGACATGTCTTGCCGAGACATCTCGGCAGTTTCAGACCCTTGGGGCTAGCGTTCATTTCCCCCTTCGTGTCGGACTTCTGCAGAGCTTGTGAAGCCATGGCACTTCTGGCCAAATGTGGAAACAGGATCGATGGTGTTTGAGCCTCTCCGTGGTTTTTCAACTTTTAGCACCTCTCCATAGCTAGAAGCTTTCCAGCCCCTCGAGCTTACGATGTGGGCAGATTCTGGTATTACCAGACTTGAATCTGAATCCTGGCTGAGCTCTTGGGAAAGCAAAGGACCGACGTGAAACAGAGAATCATCTGAAGTTCGGGGTTCCCGTGTCATTTAGTGGTGTTCTTGGCGTGGGGGCTTCGGGTATGTTGCGAGGGCTTCAGATGATGATTCGGGCACCCGTCCTCTCGAACAAACTCCCCTACCTGCTATACAACCAAGGCACGAGGGCCAAGACTGCAGGGAAACACCCCGAGCAGAAGTCTAAACAAATTCTAACTAAGCTTCTGCTCGTAAGACCTCGGCCCGCCTCTCGCTTGAAAGTCCTCGCCATCGCAGTGTGTGCGACTCGGAAATGCGAACATTTGCCGCCGAGATAAACGACTGCGAGGAAGTAACTGATGGAACAGCAGAGGCCCCAACTCATGCCTGAACGCGTCTTTGAGACATGCTTATCCGAAACCCTCCTTGTCAATCCGATCCAGGGGGAGATAACAGCCGGAGCCTGCCAGGGCCAAGTGCAGGGAAATTCCAAACGGGAGTTTTTTCATGAACATCAACCTGCTCCACATGCCAACAGGCTGTATACCAAGGATAAGATTCGTAAGATCTTGACGGGTTCGTCTGGCCAAGAGGGACTAGCAAACAGAATCATGGACCATCACAGCATGCAGTAAAAGATCATACTCCAATTTAGTAAATATTATACTATGCTATATTTTGTTCTGTTACATTATCATATGTTAAGAAGAAAATCTTATATGATATCATGTTTTATTATGTTACGACATACTTTGCTATAACATGTTGTATTATATCATTTTATATTTTAATGATAATGTATTACACTACGGTTGGGATCTGGTTCAAGGGCTTGCCGGCCTGTCGTTTGGATGTCCCTAGGGCGCAACATCCTGAGGTGCGAAGTGCGACACCAAAGGTCATTATCCAAAGGTCGCCGCTTCAACCATGCCTGCATTCTGCGAACCTCAAGCCGCTTGATCCACGGTTTAGGGTTGACGGCTTGAACCCAACCCCACAAATCCGTGGACCGAAACTCCACAGGAGGCCTGGCTGCACTAACCGGTACATGTGCCGCCTCCATTTCTGAGTTACTTTGCTAAATGCTTGCCAGCAAAAAACCATCAGCTGGCGGACCTGAAGCTACAGGGTCCGAAGCAAGTAGATTGGGATTTTGGGATGTGGCATGCAGCTAGAAATAAGCAAGCCCTCCGAATCCTCAAGTCCTAAAAAGCCCTGCGGGGCCTCACGCCGAAGGCCCATCGCCCAGAACCCCCGAGGCTTCAATGCGCTCGGCCTCACTGAGCACGGGGTTGGGGCAAATAAACAGGGGCCTTGATTTAACATGGGAGTTTGGGGTACGCCTTAAGGAAGCCTATAGGGCGGGCGCCTGGGGGAGTGTGGCGAACGACCTGACGCCCAATCCGAATTCCTGAAGCTGCATTGCTTTATAGGCGACGCCGAATTGTGACGCCACATTGTCTGACGCCGAATTGTCTCCTGACGCCCCATTGGGTGGTGACGCCGAATTGCTGACGCCACATTAGGTGGCGATGCCGAATTGCTGATGCTGCATTAAGTGGTGACGCCAAATGGCTGACGCCACATTAGGTGGTGACGCCGAATTCATTAGTCGAGGCCTTTGGAGCTGATGCCACAGCCCAGGCCCTGATCTTAACGTGCACACGCAGGTGCGACACTGTGCTGACAACGCACAGAAACACCGCGGCCGCCACTGATCTTAAAATCAGAACTCTTGAAACCCTCAAAACTTTTGAATCCCTTGAACTCCAAGGGTGGAGCCTTGGACTGATGGGGCGCCCCTGTTTTTTCAAATCAGGACTCTTACAAGAATTGAACTCCGAGGGTGGAGCCTTGGGCTGATGGGACGCGCCGGATCTTGAAATCAGAACTCTTGCGAACCTTACAAACCTTGAACTCCGAGGATGGAGCCTTGGACTGATGGGGTCAGATTCCTTGGACTGATGGGGCGCCAAGTCAGAACTCATACAAAGCTCGAACTCCGGGGAGGAACCTTGGACTGATGAAGCGCCCCTGATTGTCGAAGCAAACTCTTACAAAGCTTGAATTCCGAGGGTTGTTCCCTGGACTGATGGGGCGCCCCTGTCTTTTAAATCAGAACTCTTGCAAACCATGAACTCCGAGTGAAGCCTTGGACTGATTGGGCTCCCCTGATTTCTAAAAAAAGAACTCTTACAACCCTTGAACGTCGAGGGTGGAGCCTTGGACTGATGGGGCGCCCCTGATTTTGAAATCACAACTCTTACGAAATTTGAACTCCGAGGATGTAGCCTTGAACTGATGGGGCGCCCCTGACCTTTGTTTCTTTTACAAATCTTGAACTCCGAGGGTGGAGCCTTGGACAGATGGGGCGCCCCTGTTTTTTAAAACCAAGACTCTTACAAACCTTGAACGTCCGGGGATAAAGCCTTGGACGGGTGGGGCGCTGTTCATCTCAAAATCAGGACTCTGGAAACCCTCGAACTCGGGTGGAGCCTTGGACTGATGGGGTGCCCCCGATTTCTAAATCAGAACTCGTACGGACCTTAAACTCCGAGGATGGAGCCATGAACTGATGGGGCGCCCCTAACTTTTAACTCAGAACTCTAAAGCTTGAAGTCCGAGGGTGGAGCCTTGGACTGATGGCCTTTCCGCGCGCAATGTGGGCTCTAACCAACCTCTAATGAGGACGCCTACAGTACTTCTGACCGAATACAGATTGAGCCATTTCCATACGTGCTCCTCCTCTCGATAAGGAGCACGCATGGAGACGGAGTTGGGGGGTGGGTTGCTTTGGTCCTGTTGGCCCAACAACCAATGGACTGTTGGGTGCGCACTATCTCACAATGCAAACGCTTATACACTTGGATCTCCCAGGATGGAGTCTTGGAAGCCCATGATTTCAACATCAGTTCTCTTGCGACACGCTCAATCAAATGTCATGTGAGTCATGCGTGTGAACCTCTATTCGCATTCTGTTCGTGGCCGTTATGTCGTGAAAGCATGTGAAAGCGCTTCGCAATGCGTCTGCACCTACCTGCATGGGCCGTAGCCTCGCAATGTGTCTTTTGAAGCCGTTTTCGCTACCCCAATACGCTTTCGCAATTCGTCCAATATGCGTCTTCGCAATGCGTCTGCGCCTATCCGATGTGTCTTCGCAATGCGTCTGCGCCACTCAATGCCTCTGCGCCACTCAATGCGTCTGCACCACCCAATGCGTCTGCGCCACGCAATGCGTCTGCGCCTTCCAATGCGTCTTCAGAGTGCGTTTGCGCCTGCTATAATGTGTCTGCGCTATTAGGAATTCTTTTTGACGAATGCGCCTTCACAGCACGGATGCGTCTTCAGGTCGTTTGCCACACTCCACCAGGACCCCGCAATGTATAAAGGGATAATTTTGTCAAAGGATAGTTTTGTCAAATTATGCAGACCTCCATAGTAGGGGCTTGGGGTTCAAGGTCGGCCGATGGTTTGTAGGTCGTTGGGTTGCTGGGGCTTTGCATTTCGGATGCCTCAGGTTCATGGGTTTTGGGCTGCAGGTTTGACGAGTTGGTGTGTATGACTGCACTTAGGATCTTTATGCTTTGGAGATGCTAGAACTGATTGCCGACAAATCAACACCCTGGCTGTTTGTCCCATATCCACGGGCCATGGAGGAATACGATCCCTCTAAGAGGATCCTGTTGTGCATGAGTGCAGCAAATGTTGTGGCTCCCGGATGTGGCCTGCTTCAGTGCCAGCAGCGGCTGGATCTGATGGACGGTGACTTCGAGAATTCCGGAACCTTTGCACCGAAAGCAACTCAAAGCCGCAGGTCCAAGGTTGGCAAACAAAAAATATATCGTTAGCATTGCAGCCTCCAGGATTTTTCCATACAAGCAGGCCACTACTACCCCCAAGACCTCTGTACGTGTAGCATCGTGTAGCGGGGTTGACTGCGGGGTTAAGTCGCCTCAGGGCGCGATTAATCACAACACGCCAAGTGCACGCCCCGATCCGTGTTTAGTCGCATCACCCGCGTTTAGTCACATCAGCAATAGCGAAAACCCCATGTGCACACGGCCGGGAGGTGTGCACGGTTTCAACTTATGTAACGAAATGAGTAGAACGGCCGCGTGCCGCAGGTGTTCGTGCCTATTTTGCACTCACCTCACCTCGTTTCATCACAATAGCAAGCACATGGTCCGGATATGGGTGTCAACGCATATATAACGACATGAATGAAATGGCCGTATGCGGTCGTTTCATCACAGCAGCAATAGCGAAACCCCAGTTGCACATGGCCCGGATGTGCGTTTCAGTCCTTCCCTGCACGCATGTTAGTAGCCTCAAAATCCCACGACCCGAGGTTGGAACCATCTGTGAGCTCGAGTTGGTACTTGCCGCGCTTCTGGCCCCTGCACGACAAGCCGCGTCGCAGAAACTGAATGGCGTATTACAGGTAGAGCCGACCGCTTTTCGGGCGGCCTTGCCTTGGCTCTGTAAATGTAGGGTCCGAGCTTTCGGCGGGGCGAAACAGGTCATACAGATTCAAAACTCTGCTGATTGTCATGTGGGTGTTCTGCCTCTATGCTCGTCAAGTTGACATGGGTGGAAGTCGCGATGGACAGGACCATGAATGCACCAGCATGTTCAGCATGACAAGAAGCGCACGTGCAGAGGACAAAATCCCAGTTTGCCTCAGGACTCCTTCACTGGAGAGGCGCCGCTTGCGACCTGTTCGTTGAAGCGTGCAATCATGCAAACCCCAAAAGAGGGCCGAAGGTTTTGTTGTTGGAAGCCATTTCCACTACCTCTGGGAGTGAGCGGAATCAACTCTTCCGATCCTGTCTGATGCATTCAGTGGTTGTCCGCATCCACAACAGTGCTTAGCCTGGAAAGCCCAGAAGCACTGCTAAGGCACTTCTCGAGCCTCGAGCTGTCCCAGCGACTACATCATCCAAGACCGAAGCTCTTAGCTTGCGCCTGCAGTTGCACCGCCGGTCGTCGCAACCTCGTCCGAGGAAACTACGGGACGAGGCAGATGCATTCCCCTTTATGGGATCGCGCAGGCCTGGCACTTGGAAGCGTGGGCTTCGGAGTTCACGCCCCAATGAATACTGATTTTTGCAAGAATGCTACCAGGCCACGCAAGCCCACGATGCTTTTGCCAGAGGGGGAGGCAGCTGTATGTCTGCGCCCTCAATTGTGAGTCCCACTTCTCAGAAGCCAGTCTTTAAGTGAGATCCCGAAAGTGGTGTAGGCCTGACGCCATCCTCAGATCAAAACCTTCAACAAGTCGAAGTAATGGCTCCTTTGAACTTGGTGCTTAAACTTACTAGAGCCTCGGCTTTCTCCATCCCTTCGGCCTCTGCATTGCCGCGAAGTCGTGCCCGAACTCCGCGCGGAAAGGGCGTCTGAACCCTGCACCAGCAGTGACCCTGAACCCGGCAAGCCCCCCAAGACGGGCAAGATCCCGACACACGAGATCGTGGACCTTGACCCTAATACTCTGAGTTTGGACACTTCATGACTGCTCTGACTTTGGCCTCTCTTGGAGGTAAGGTGCCAGACGTGCGGGTTCAGGAGCCATCTAGAACAATTCCCAGCGAAGATGTTCTTCTTTGGGCTTCTCATGGTCCAGGTTGAGTGCTAAGAAGCTTACGACACGATCCAAGAAGAAAGTACCTGGCAGGCGGGCTGGTGAATAACAGCAACTCCGGTCATGAAGGTGTCAAGCCCCACGGTGCCTCTCCCAGTCCAGGTCGTCTTCGAACATGATCTGGAAAACATGACCTTTTAGAGTCTATGGGTAAAGCTTGAGGCTCAGTGTTACCATGCACTTCGCGAGGCCCCAAGACCGCAATGTCAACATCCTGCAGCAACGTCTGTGATTTTCCTGACGCTGCTTGAACTATGACCAGCGATACTCAGTCTCTGCAATCTCGCAGCAGAACACCAAGGATGATCGGGACAGAATCTGCCTGTTCGCACCTGTATGCACGAGGCAAACAGGGTCTCAGTTTCTTTCTCATGGATAGAAAGGAAGCAGCGGATTCTCTGACGCGACCGGATACATTCTTCAGGCTTGTACATGTGTGCTTGCCGGAGGGGAATCGTAAAATGGTACCAATGCACGCGCCTTCCGGATGCTGCGATGCCAGCTTTGGCTCACACTTTTGACCTTGCACAGCAGAAGTCGAATACAAACTCTCACTCTGACTGTTACTCGAAGCTACAATTTCAAGCCTGACATGCGCACCGAAATAGCCAATAGGCCGATTTTTGATGCCGATTACTCTTACTACTCTCACCCTCGGTTCTGGGTTCGGATGAAGGGTAGCTTGCGCCGGGTCGATCAGGGGCATTGATCCTCCTTTTCAAAACCCACCGAAAACTACAGCCAGGTTTTACCGAATCCAAGGTGCTGTACATGGGCTCGGACTAACAGAGTCATCCGCTCGAATCACAGCTACAAGAGAGTGTAATTTGCGTCGTGCAGTACTATTTGCAGCCCTGGAGTCCTGTATTCGGAGCTCGTACGCTTGCCGTAGAATCCCTAGCTCTGAACCTGGCGCCTGTGCACCTGAAGTGCACGCGTGCCTGTTGAGGCTCCACAACGTCTTTTGCTAGACTGTGCGCTGACAAATTCACGATAGGTCGTGGTATTGGCAGCATCTGCTTGGTAAGGCAAGGTAAATGCCCAAGGTCCCGAGGCCCTGGCAAACACTAAAGTTCGGGCAGTGAATGCACCGAAACCGCGGGCCCAAGATTCCCTTACCACCACTGCCGCAGATGCTGCACCTTGGATCGATCATCTTTCGAGCTTCGTGCTCAGTGCTATTGAACACAACCCATGAAAACTCACGGCGCGCAGCGCACACAAACGATCCTCACAATCTGACGGTCTGTGCGAGAAGGCTACACATGTGTGTCACTCGTCTACTGACGTTGTTTGCCAGACAGCTGAATTTCAACGAGTCGAGCACGAGCAGCCACGGAAGTCGAGTTGCTTTGTTCAGCTAGCTTTTCGATTCAGCGCGTCGCGTCACTTGCGTGGGCTGTAACAGATCATGGCTACCCCCTTCGGGGTGTGGTTGAGCATGGGGGGGGGTCGGAAATAGGTACCGGTACCTATTACAATGGTGTGGGCAAAAGCCATGAACCAGCTACCTCAGAGCCGACGGCCACGGATCCACACCGAATGCATGCCACGAAACACTGTCCCCGTATCCCCCGGTACCCATTTTTATCCCCACCCCTCCACTCTCCCGAAATAGGCCCCGGGAATAGGTACCACTCACAGTAACCCCCCCCCCCCACAGTACCTTTACGAAGAGGTGGCCATAACAGATCCCTGTACCTTGACTGTTTGCTCGAATCCAAGCGAGCTTGCGGAAAGGGTGAGGTAATGGACTTTCGCATATCATTGAGCAAGCAGGCAAAGCTCGAAAGTCTACACCCTCACGTCACTTAACCCAAACTCTGCCTCCACGCCTCTCGAACCGTGCATCTGAGGCACACGGTAAGCAAGTGCCGGACACCTCGCAGGAGCAATGCCAGCGCGAAGCACTGAGAGAGGAGGCTTTCGAAGAAAAAAGTGCGTAGCTCTTGGCGAACATGGATACTGTACGGGCTCACCGCTTGCGAAACCGGAACACCATAGCTGCTGTGGAAGCGAAGTGACACATGAGAGCATGTACAGTGCCGTTTCGCGAAAAGGACGCAGAAGGAAACTCTCCCCTTCACCGAACTACTGCTCCGCCCCACTGTCAGAGCCATGCACTCGAAACTTTGTAGTAAATGCGCACCCATGCACTCTGTCTCATCCTGCCAGAAGGCCCTGCACCCGATTGACAAATTGCCATTATGCGCCCAAGTTGCCACTTCCACCCAGTGCCGCATTTTGCGCTTTCGCAATCTTCGCAGCCTGTATTGAGGTTTGCGCTTGACGTGCGCTGCAGTCCTCTCACAACGTGGTAACTCTGTCCTGACAGCTCAAAGCCCTTCCATGCCAGGCGGTTCGCAAGCCTCGTTCACTACGACCCACTGCTCCCACTCCCGCCCCGCCAAGCCTACAGGGCCAGAGCCTCTGCTCTGGAATGCCCTGGAATGCTTGTATTTTAATTCTTTAGAGAGCCGAAAGCCCGAAGCCCACTGCGCGACCTGGGCAGGCGTCGCGGCAGCCTGGCCAGGGCATACCGTCAGCGATATTTTATGACGTCTCGGTGCTTTTTCTAGAGCCAAGGGGAACCTTTTGGTTTGATGCCGGGCCTCTCAAATAAGCGGGCTTCTTTCATGTCTCTGCACATCTGTGCAGCTTCCGCTTCCCAGCAAAGTTGCAGGACATCCCGGCTTCGAGGCTAGAATACAAAGCTTGAGCAGACACTGCCTCAAAAGATCTTCTGCGACAGAAGCAGAGGACACCTTACCCCGCCCTCAGTGCCTCAAAAGGCCAACACGACAGAGCGAATGGAAATGTGAATCGCAAAGGGGGTAGTGGGCCAAACGCACCCATGAGCCACACAAGCCGACTGCCCTCCAAAGTCCTGGGTAAACACAGCAAGCTAGTCAAAACTTGGTCTTCAACAGGAACAGCTGCTTTTCCAGTCTCGCAATCGGCGAAGGTCTGGATTCTGGCCAGCCTGTCTGGCCAGCTTGCTTGCAGTTGGATTGTGACACAGGCTCTCATGCCTCTGCTGTCTCAAGTGCGGAGAGATGCCATTTCCGTGACTACTTCCACATTTCCCCCGATTCAGGTCCGGAGCTTTGAGGTCAGTAGGGTAAGAGCGTCAAGGCGCAAACAAGTTCTTGAACATCACGGAAACAGGAGCCGACTGCACAGCAAACTTCGGGGGGAGAGCGCGAATCGGAAAACCAGGTTTGATTCAGCCAGCGAACTTGTTGACCTAGAAAAACAAGGCACCACATCGGGATGAAGGCCTGCACCGTCGTTGTTAGGCGCAGGTCGGGCAAGACTTTTTTATTGAATCAATGCCGACTTACTCCGAGGATATAAGGGGGTTATCTTGAGAGAGGGTCCATGCTTCCGAGAACACACTCGTGCAGATTCTGCAATCCGTAGTTTTGCAGATCTCCTGAGAACTCCCAAACCCCAAATGCTCAGACTCAAGTTTGTGGCTGCTGCATAGGCTGATCCGTCATGGCTACAACAATGCAAGCATGTTCCCTGTCTTGAAGCAATCCTTCGACTTGAAAGTTAAGGTTACCGGAAATTTTACAAACCTACCTGCACATGCCACGAGTTGCAGATGCTGCTCAGAAGAAACCGAAACGCCACCGTAGACCAAGGTACAAACTTCCCTGCATATGGCACAGCGCAGGCTTTCTTCGGGGACTCAGGTGCAGCGTCGCAAGGCCTGTGGACGTTCCGAATCGCGCAGTATCCCGCGGCATTCGCCGACAAAAAACCGAATTTGGTGACAGCATCGCAGCTTCAGTCGTTGAACATGCATCCAAGCTGGAGGGCTCGTATGTGCTCGGGCGGGGTTCGACTGTAATCTATGGGGTGTGTTTGGGGAGCACACTTGGTGTATCGACCGTTGGGACCATGGCTTCTAATCGCGAGCAAGGACTCGCTGATAGACATCGTTGTCATCGGGAAGGGCGAGTACGACAACATGCCCGGCCAGATAGCATGGCAGTGGAAAACAAATAGTTGTGCGGGCGAAGTTTTGGGGGTGCCAGCTGCACCCCGCTGTCAATCCGTGGGCCTTTATCTGTATAAGTTCACATCACAGTTCCCATCATGCTACAACTTCGACACATGCGCCTGCCGGAGCAGGGCAGGAATGGTCATCGACATAGTGAGCTGATGCGGCTTTATGGAAGCGAGCTTTGATGGCGCTGGCGGAAGCCCAGGAGTCAACCAAGGGACCGGAGGGACCGGAGGCAGGGAAGACATCTACACCGAAACAAGCCATAGAAGGCCTTTCCGTAGACTGAAGCCCAGAAACGGCACCCAAATGCTTTAAATTATAAAGCCCGGCATGTCACCAGACATCCGTTGGATGCTGGCTGCATTGCGCCGGGCTCGTGTGGAAAACGGCCCCAGGATGGTAACACCAGTTTGCAGCTTCAGATTTTCAAGATGACAGGATGCTGGGAGGAAGGGGGTGAAGGACCTTACACACCACAAATGCAAAATCATGATGTTTCGGTGGGGTTTGAGGTTACAGGCCTCGGCGGCATTAAATTGAGTAGAATTTCCAAATCTAGTCACCAGTCACCAGGATATTCGGGACTGCCTTGTTGGGCATCTCACCCTGGGGCATAGTCATCGAATCCTGCAGCTTTCCGCGGCGAGCGGATTGCCGTCTTTGCAAACAGCAAATCTAAACATCGGAAGCCTGCTGTTTTGCCGAAAGCCTTGTGCTTCGGCCAAAAGAATCGCAGTCCCAAAAGGCTTCTTGATCGCTGTGGCGCACGGCTTGCCTTGGGCGACCTAGGAAGGCATGTTTTTGCGGGAAGCAAGACTGAGGAAACAAGATTCAAGCCATAACAGGAGGTGAAACCTCGAAACTTGGCATGCGGGGAACACGGTGCCAGTTAGATACCGTGCAACATCGAGTGTTTGTGATTTGGGGTCACTGACCCATGAGCGTCGTGTCTGGGGATTGAGGCTAAATGACAGCTTGACGTGAGGCCTGCACCCAAGCATTCAGACGCGACGGCAAGCATTCAGACGCGACAGCAAGCCACGTCGTCTGAAATGAATGTAACGACCGAATGCAGTCATGAGGTCACAACTTGATAGAGGCTAGCATAGAGGAACATGTAGTGATCGATGTCAAGTCTAAGAGGTCTATAGAGGCGATATCAGTTTTATTACCTGTGCTTCTGCTTGTACCCACACAAGGTCTTCCTCAATACATACTCCTAAGGAGCCCTGTAGTGCACTCACACACAAACACAACATCTGTGTGCTTATACACGACCATACATATATATATATATGTACACATATACATACATAATATATATATATAGCTGTATATATATGTATGTGTAAAAAATAATAAATAAATAGATAAATAAAAATAAATACACAAATACAATATACGTATATATACATATATGTTTGTGTGTGTACATGTACATGTACACGTATACGCGCATGCATATGTGATGTGTATGTACATGCATGCGAACATGTACATATGTATATGTGTATGCGCATGTGTATATGTACGCATGCTTCCATGTGCGCCTATACAACTTGGGTATACATACGCCGGCATGTACGGTATGTCTGTCTGTATGTATGCTTGTATGTATGTACCTACGTGCATACATATATACGCGTGGGTGGGTGGGTGGGTGGGTGGGACGATTCTATACATGTACATACATACATGCATACATGCATACATGCATACATACATACATACAGACATACATGCAGACATACATACATCCATTCATCCATCCATGCATCCATCCATACCCGCATGACCTGCATGATGTGTGTTTGTGTGCTAACAGTGTGGCAACTTGTCGCGACTGCAGGAAAGAGCACTAACATGCGACCATGTACGAACGCCGTCGATCGTTGCAGCAGCGAATGCACATGCAAGAAAGCCTTTATAGCAAACACAAGACCATCACTACAATAAAATCGAGACACTTGTCAGCTAATGCCTACTCAGTACTTGCGACAATCTATGCTGTATGTGTGCATGTATGCACTTTCTGACCATATGTTGGCAAGCTGCTTCACGGGAAGATGTTCAGCTTTGACGCCGTGCATTGGCAAATCAAGCCTTTCACGCATTTTCAGATTGCTTAGATGTTTTCAAGAGGTGGAACTGCGGGTGTCGAGTTTGTCTCAAAGATGACGCAGGTGTCGGGCAGATATGGTGGAACTCCGCTTCAGAATTTACAGTCATCTGGATTGTAGGACGGATTTTGGAGGAACTCTGCTGGGCTGTAGCTCGAGTCATGCGGCTAGCACCTCGGAACCAGCTACAATTTGCTGACATACATGCACTTGCTAAAGCTAGCTCGAGGGTTCACATGTTGTAGATGTCAGGTAGCCAACCACAGGAGCTTTGGCCCAACACACTTTCCTGGCGATTCCTGGACGTCGTTGATGAACTGACGAACATTCCCAGTGACATGTTGCTACACATGTTCTGGTCCAGAAAGATGAACCCCACTGAAGCTGGGAAGTGCTCCATTCTGTCCGGGTCGCGCGTCACAAGTGGGCAACATCACAGTGATAAGTGGCGGTCCCACTCGACTTGGTCTCCGGCTGCTGTTCATCGCTGGTGCGCCGCAGGAGAGGCTTGAATCCATGGCGCAATCCTCCGGCCGTCGGGATTGGGATATTGTTAACCCTCGAATGTCCTCTGCCTTGTGTTGCTGGGAAAGGGTGTCTGTCTCTCGCATCGAGATAGAGAGCAAGGCTATGCGCGTCTTCCTATCCAGTGCCCTCCCCCCCGCCCCCCCCACTCCGAAGCCGCAGCCCTAGCGCAAGGCTGACAGACAACAGTCTTCCTCCGGAGCTGGGTTAGACGTTACAAGCACTCGCACAAGAGCTGTAGGCAAAACTAGAGCTGTAGCTTCAGGGGCTAGTGTTCAAAGCTACCAATCCAACTTTATATGGCTCCCCTTTTATCAAAGAGCTCTGCAGAGGAGAGGCCCTAGAAATGATGAGGCGCTTCCTTTGACAGTGGAGTTGTGCTCAAACTGTTTGGGGAATGCATCTTCTGACCTGGAGCCGCTACGGGGCATTCGTTGAACGCCAGGTAAGTCTCAGGGAATATGCGAACTGCCCCAAAACGAAAAGACACACTAATGCAACACAGGAGACACTTGAAACAGGGATAGACCCTCTCCGTACAGAATGTACAACAGGACAACTTGTGTGCACAATTACCTCTTCAACAACTCTGCAAAGCACATAGCTGACCTTCCTGTTTATGTGTGGCTGCAAGGTTCTTCCACGTTTCCCGGTCCTCCGCGTCTTCGTGCTGTGTCCAGGCTGCCACGCACCTCAAACCTCAAGATGTCTAAGTTCTGCAAATGACTGAACACTTGGGTCGTCCGAGAACGCGTCGAGATTTAAAAGGAAAGTCGCAAGGAGTGGACTGTACCGGCTTCTCTGAATGTCTTGGGCTCTCTACGGGACTCCGGCGCTCCTCAAGATGACGCCCCCTTCGACTGCGGATCAATCCCAAGGGCCATGAGCTGCAAGCACCCCAGACGTGCAACCCACTGCTGCCGAAGAGCTTTGCCCGGAGCAGAATGCTTCGCAGCTCTTCTCTGGTGAATCGGCCAGTACCTGAACACGGAGGGACGGAGGGCAACCACGCATCTTCTGGGGCTCGTCCCTGGGGCGTGGGGTAGCGGATCGAGAGCAACGACTCAGAGGGTCCGAGTCCTCTCAGTTGATCCTAAAGGCTGTGCCGCAATCACCGAAGCAGATTGATGAGGCAGTGTCAGGGCTTGGGCTCACTTCTTGCAAATGCACGCATGTGTAAGTGGCACAGCGACACAGGTGCAAAGGGCTTCAGATGGCTTCAGTTTCCTCGGCACGTTGCGTCGTAACTAGTTGCAGCCCAGCTTCTCTGCATCCATCCCGGGAGCACCACTTCTCGACATCCTGTTTAAATGCGCAATCTGTGTTGTTGCGACGGATTCGCCCGCAGTAATTACGGTGCCAGTACAGTCTCAACTATGGAAACGTACAGTCTGTCTGAGCTGTCTCGCAACAATCAAGATCACCTGCATTGCGACAACAGGCAGTCTGAAGGAAAGCCCGTGCGACAAGAGCAAGCACTGCCACGAAGTGCCGCGATCTGTGTCACGCACGCGCAATCCCCAGGAATGTTTGTGCCACATAGTGACATAGTTCAAAGAGGGCACGGTGTCGGCGTTCCAGTTCGTGAAAGGGTCTTGGGTACCAACGTCTCTGAACTCCAGCCCCCCTGTGAAGAAGAGATCCAGACTTGCACAGCCCACATTCTATAACAATGTCGTTAAAACCACAACTTGATGCTCCTTCAGCTGAATGCCCTCGGCGCAAGTTGCTGCTGCGAACACCTCCTGCATTCCGGCTTCGGAACTTCAGCAGGGTCTGAAAAGCTGTCACGTATGTTCACAGCGAAAGCCTCACGCTGTTCCTGACTTTACTGGCTTCATTCTGGGACCCCGCTAGAAATCCGACAGGTTTCCAGATGCAAGCTCCGAAAGGAGAATGTAACTACAACGAGGAGCCGAACCTGGGTTAACAGAAAAGTAGACGATGGGTGGGTCCGTAAATTTAGTGAAGGCCATTATTTGGGCGGCCTCGCCATGACGACGTGGAACTTTGCCAAGACACCACCAGTTTCACTGTAGTACAATGCGGAGCATACCCTGAACATCTTAGAGACTTGACCAGAAGCAGGCGTCACTCCGACTGTCCGCAGCAACGCAGATATCTGAACCTGAGGGTTTGCTGTCTTGAAACCGCCGAAGTTACGTGGGCCGGTCCCCTAAAGGCTTGCTGAAGACCCTGAATCTGCCTTCTGAGAGGCAAGGCGAAGTGCCATGCGTGTCTGACCTGGGGGCTCATAGCCCCACGTGCCAAACAAGTCGCTGCAGGACGGCTTCCACACACAGCTCTAGGACATGTGTCAAGTCCACCGATGTGATTCCTGCCTGTGTACTCTGGTCTAGCCTGGCCAGTCATGACTCCCGAAGCCCAGTCTTGGGTGTTCCGTGCATCTGCGAGCTACACGGAGCATGACCTAAAGGCATGGGACCCCGTGGTAATGAGACCCGAACCCTGAAGCTGCAATGACGTGACATGCAGCAGTTTGTGCAATTCTCGAACTCCCGGCACTTTCCGGTCGCTTAAGTCTGAAGTGCAGGCCGGCGGACCCCGTCGCACAGAGTTCTCCACGGGCCAAGTCGCCTGAACCTCGCCACCTGGCATCGGGCATCGAATGCACTCTACTTCAGTTTTCATAGTGTTGAGGCTCTGCACTATGCCTCCACAACCCTGCTTTGTTACCGAGCCCCAAGCTATGCATTGTTAACATGAACCTGGCACTATCCCAACAGAAGAGACTCGGAAGGCCTGCAGCGTAGAGGGTGACGGTGGCCTTGCGCTTGTCACATATCTGCCTCAGCAGCACCGAGCTTGGGACCTAAACTTCAATGACGAAACTCAAGTTCGAACAGTTTACTTAAACCATGTGCAGCAATGCTGTCACAGAAAAGCTTGTGTCAAGAAAAGTCAGAAAAACGTCTAGTAGCACTACCGGTCAGCTACTGTACAAAAAATAGCACCCAGCGAAGACACGTGCAACTTTCGGATCGCAAACTGTCTTGCCGGGTAAGGTACGGTTACGCTCTGAATGGCGCAGACGAATGTCTCGATGCTGAACGGATCTGCTACTATGTCTGGGGGCAACGATGGGGATATGAATGACAAAATTATGGCTACTTTCTCTTTGAACACGCACGTAAACACATTTATAAACATGTAGGTGCATATATATATATGTATATATATGTGTGTGTGTACACACACAACACACACATCTCTCTCTCTCTCTCTCTCCTTCTCTCTCTCTCTCTTCTTCTCTCTC
>CAJNJA010000571.1:0-15403 GCA_905231915.1 Symbiodinium necroappetens | reverse complement strand
TTTCGGATAGTAGCTATGTAGCTTAGTATTTCGAAGAGTATATGAGTATTAGGCACTTGGACCCTACGAGAACCGTGTAGTCTGGAAACGTTAGTAGATGGAAATCTGCAAGGAGGCTCTTTAAAGGGCTGCTATCAAAGTTGTTAAACTTTATCATAGGGGCCTCAATAATTAGAACATGGTCTTGGGGTCCAGTTTGCTATAACTACATACGAGAATGGGGCTGTCCTTGCTGTGAGAACATCCCATGATAGGCTCGCGACTATACGTCAGGAGCCCGCTCTTATGTACACTCACCCCAACCCCAGCACGTGTCTTTGTCCCCACGAACATAGCGGCCTTGAACATGCTGGTTTTCTGGCCCGCTACATCCTGCAGCCTAACACGATGCACTGGCTCCCGACGTACTGCCTCGACGTTCCCAAAGCTAAGATATCCTTACGCCCGAAGCTTGGAGCCGCTAAACTTTAAGACCCTAGCCCAAAACCCAAAACGGGAAACACCAAACAGTGTTGAAGCGACAAACGTGCGTCCGACCTCCTTGATCCGGTTCATGAGGACGATGATCGGGTTGCAGCCCGGCTTGATCGGCCCCTCCTGAAGGAATGAAACGAATTGAGACAGGGACTGCAGTGCAGGGCGCAGTATGCCATGATACTCGCAACTGGAAATAGGAATTACAGGATGTGGAGTTTGTTCCACAGTTGTGTACCTCTTTCTAAGATATACGGTTATTGATAGACATTCGCGTGCTCCCCAAGCCCCAACCCTGTCTTTATCCAGGCAGGGCTTCTGGTTCGCTCTGGGGGAAACCCTACTTGGACTCCCGGACCCGACGAAGCCTACCTTTTTGTTGAGTTGTTATTAAGATTTGTTTGGGCTAAAGTGGTGCTCCGAGCCTTCAGAACCTCAAAACCTCTGAGTCTGAGCAGAAGTCTGATGGGCCGCTGTGCGTATCCACAGAAACCCCAAGTGGATCACCCTTGTCTTTCGTGCCGAGGGCTTGAGGGGTTCTCTGGGAGGATCTATTATTCATCTGCTATACAGGCGTGAGAAAGATTGCTGAAGGGGCTTCTGGGGATTCCTAAGGCTTACGGTTAGACGGCTTAGAATTTAGGGTCCTGGGCTTCCTGAAGGACAGCTCAACACAGCACCGCAATCGAGAACCAACGACTTCGAACCCGGAAGCCTTGACCGAAATCCACATCTGCGTAGAAGGCTACAACAAACCCAAAAAGCCGAAATGAGATTCGGACACACACTCAAATCATGAAACTGTCCGATGTACCCGCTGCACCGTATATTTATGCACTAATTACAAGCGTAAGGGTTTATCTCACATCACATCGGCGAGAATACACATCACCCGAGTGTGTACTCTGTTTCAAGGAATTACACATCAGCGGCGGGACTACACATCATCAGATGCTATTCCACAAGCCCCTCGAGGCGCACATGAGTGGCAGCCAGCCATTCCTCATCTATACACACGCTCAATTCCACATGCAGCCACTCGAGACGAACATCAGACCCAGCCTTTCCCCATCTAGACGCACGATTCCACAAGCGCCCACTCGAGACGCCCATCAGTGGCATGACAGCGCATCAAAACCAGCCATTCCTCATCTAGACGCTCGATTCCATGTGGAACCGCCGGATCGTTCACAAATAGAAGTGATTGTGTGACAGCGTTTTCCCGAGTGTGGACGCTCGTCGATGCGTACTTCGATGCAACCCAGTGACGCGAGATCAAGCGGCCACTAGTATATACTACTGGTACTAGCTTTCTCCTCCATGATCTTGTCTTGAAGGTCAGGCTTCAGATTTCGAAGAGCCTGCAGGGCAGGTTTAGAGCAGCTGCAGTTCAGCGTGTGCGGTTTGGGGATTCGGGTTCGGGGGTAATGGTTTCGGACATCGGTAGTTAGCGGTGTAGGTTCAAAACATCTAAAGGAGAGCTTCCCGCAAAAAAACATCACCCCAAGCACTCCGATCGAGAAACTTCGATTCTCCGTAGGGGCGCCACAAGGCCGAGCATCAAAAAAAGAACCAGCAAACAAATCACAGAAGCCCTGCCAACCAGGGCCCCTACAGCTCCGAAGACATGAGGACCGCTAGCTCCAAACGGTACACAAACACCATCAAAATGCCCTGCACCTACCCAGATAGGCTCCATTTCACTTCCTTTTAGGATATAGGCTCCAGTTCAGTTCCTTCTTTAGGGGTCACCTTATAGGGTTCTAAATAAAAGTGACAAAACGGAACTACAATGGAGCCTGTGGGTAAGTCCTGAGACCCTACAACCCTAAAGAGCCTAGGAAATAATCACGCAGCCTTCGGGTTTAGAGTTTAGGGTTTAGATGGGAGGTGGGTTTAGGGTCGCTACCCATAGACCCCTAAGTAGTTCCTTTTCGTGGTTCATATTTAGAATCCTATAAGGTAATCCCAAAAAGGAACTACTTAGGGGCCTGTGGGTAGCCTGGGACCTAAATCATAAGCCCGAAGACCCACCAGGCCAGGACCCCCAGCCCGCATCATCCGAAAGGCTGGGCCTTTGACAGACGGTAGCTGTGGGACCGAATATAGAGTCCGACTATCTCATAAGTGATATTCCTTTTTAAAAAAAGTCAGTGCGCATTCAGAAATACTTCGTATATAATACACCCCAAAGCCTAAACCCGGCACCGGAAACCCACCCTGAAGCCAAACCCTAATCCTAAATCCGGCACCGGTAGAACGTCCTTTATAAGGCTTAGGGTTTAGGGTTGCGGGTTTAGGGTCTTATAGGGTTTAGGGCGGACTGCGGAACTGGCAACCCATCCCCCCCCCCCCCAAACCCGGTTCTGCAGCCTCCATAGCTTGTGGGATCCTGAGCTTTCCATGGCTTCTGGTGCTTCGAAGAAGGACGGAGTGGGTAGGTTTGGGTGGGTAGGGTTCTGGTTCCCAAAACCCAAAACCTAAGCAAATTGACCCGGAAGGGTTTCACGGCTTTTCACGGAATCCCAGGTTTTCGGTGATCTTCTGGAGTCTAAAACGCATCAGGGCTTCAGGTTTATAGGGGTTCGGGTCTTATGGGCCAGGGCTTTAAGGATTAAGGATGTAAGGCGGTGTAGGGATTAGAAGGGTTCAGGGTTTAGGGCTAGGGAGTATAGGGTTCAGGGTTTGAGGTTTTGTTGCCAGCACTGTTTTTGCGAGGCATCGGCAGATGGACGGGGAAGAAACTAATCAGAGAAAGGCGACACTGGTTTGATGCACGGGCTCTGTCCCGGTTCATAATGTCGTCGCAGAAAATGGGGAAAGCACAGCAGCGATTCGGAATCTGTGACCCTCGATTCAAGCCTCGAGAAACTTTAACCCCGCACCACGATCCTAAACCCTGAAGCCTGAACCCTAAACCCCAGAATTCCTAAACCCTAAAGCCTAAACCCTAAATCCTCAAGCCTAAAGCCTAAAGCGAAGCCTAAACCCTGAAGCCTACACCCTGTAGTCCCTCATCCCAAAACCTGTATGTGGGCCCGAAGCCCTGGTGCCTAAACACGAAAGCCCTAAACCTTTACCCTAAGGCTGTAAGGGTCCATGTACCCAACTAGTATATACTTTGGCTCCAAAGTACCTAATATTGGGACTACTCTAAGGCAAAAGTATGTATATACTATTAGTCTGTAATATGCATATGTAAACATATCCACATATATGTATGTATGCATGCATGCATGCATGCATGTATGTATCTATGTATAGTAACTATTTGGGTGGAACCTTTCGGGTTCAGAATTGGCCGCCGCGTCACAGCCCACTTCGCTCAGCGAACTTCTGAAGTCGCTCCTCCCGATCATCACCTCGAGAAGCTCTGACGGCTCCAGGGCTCAAGAGCTTAAGGCTTCCGGTGTAGGGCTTAGGGATTAGGGGCTCCAGGGGTGTAGGGGGGTTAGGGGCATTAAGGGTTTTATGGGGGTTTAAGCGCTTTTGGATGTTTTGGGGTCCTTGCTGTCAGGATCCTCCTACTCTTCTACATCAGGGTCACCCTTACTTGCGGCAATTGCGACTAAAGACTGAACCCTATACCCTAAACCCTAAACAATTTGAAGTGCTTCGGGGCCTCTGGTCTTGGCGGTTAGGGTTTCGGGAGTCATATTACCAAAACCCTGCCAAGACAAGCTTTGACCTCCGGCTTGTTGTGCTAGTTCACCCTGAAACGACCATGATCGACTTTTCCGCGGACTCTCAGTAGAAACGCAAAAAGAGAACTTATACAGGCTCTACAAAAAGTAGGTTTGGGTAGTTCAAGGCAGGGACAGTACCAAGTCTGCAACAGAAAAACCAAAGGCTTCGCCCGGTTCTAGTGAACTCCTGGCCCCCAAACTCGTTTCGACCCCAAAGCCGGCAAACAAAAATATCTGGCGCAAGCGACAGGTCTAAGCCTTTTGAGCATCTTTTCACCGTGGTCAGGCGTGCTTTGCATGTGCTTCGCTTCTCTGCTACTTGCGTGCTCATTTTTGCCACAGCTGGTCGCTCATAATTTCTGGTTTGGTGTAAGGACTATTCTCGACCCACTCCTTGTTCAACATGCGTACGAAGCGCGATTGAGGCCAGCTGTACACTGTGGCCATGAGGAGATTTTGACGGAATGACATTTCCGGCTGTTTTAGGACTTCAGGCTTTCGGATTCGGATCTAAGATGATCAGGCTATAGTCTCCGTACTCCAACTACGTTTAAGTTCGAAACAGTTCCCCCCCAACTCACCAACTATTTAGACTGCTACTACTGCTGCGGCTGCTGCTACTACTACGACGACAACTACTGCTACCACTACCCATAATAACCATAACCAAAGTCAAATCAACATCCAACACTCTGCAGCAGGAGCTTCATTGTACAACGCAGTGCACCCGAAGCCTAGCAATGCGCACTGGACATTCCTATGCCTGTATCCCCAAAACCCCACCAAATAGTAGGTTATGACCCCTTAATTACAGGGTCCAACCCCTAAATCAGTAGGTTTTGGATCCCCAGGTATAGCCTAAAGAAACGCAGTAGACATCCACCAAAAAGTACGCCCCCCAGCCTGCAGGAGCTGCCTTTGCTGCCTGTATGCCAGCCGGGAGGGTCTAGTTTGGGGTTTCAGTTCGTGTTGTAGGATTACGGCTTAAGGGCAGAGCTAAGGGAAAAAAAGGGTTTGGTTTAGGGTTTAGGGTTTAGGGCTTAGGGTACAGGGTTGGGGCTCATGGGGTTAAGTGCTATAGGCTTTAGTGTAGGCTTCTAACTCTGGGTTGAGGACATCAGGGTCCCAATGACTGTTTGAGGAGTGGCACTGGCCAGGCCAGGCCAGCCTCATTTTTACGGCACGGAAGCGACTGACGTGTGCAACTCAGATACATCGCGCGTGCACCTTAGCCAAACTAACGCGTGAACCTTAGACGTCGCGCTCCTGCAGGCTAGTGGTTTGAACAGGCTAGCTTCTTTTCTTTGGCTACTTATGGAGGCCTATACCGTCGCACAGAAACCACCTCCTCTTCAAAACAGCAAAAGATCCAGGTCTTTATTCCGGAAGCACAAAAACCGCAAGCCTCACACTTTTTCCTGTACATCCTCAACGGTAGGTCCCAAACTCTAAACCTGTTTGCCGCCTCTTCGGTCGTCGCTTCTGCCTTCTTCTCTTCCTGACCCATGCCTCGCAAGACGGGCTCACTTGAGGGTTGCGGATGGTCGGGTATGGGGCCCTGGGAGAAATATTAGGCTAGTCTGTGGGGTTTACGCATTTTAGGTTCAGGGCCTTAGCAGCGGGGTTAAGGGGGTTTAGGGCTTTAGTGACAGGGTTTAGGTTTTGGTTGACTAAGTATCCCACAGGCTTCTTAAAACAGCGACTAGGTTCTGCAAAATAGGCTTCCACGAAACCTGAAGCCTAAACCATTAGCCTATATCCACATCTCAACAGTAAAGAACCAAAATCCGCAAATACTAACAGCCTTAAGCCTACATCCAAAACTCAAACACAAAACTCGAAACTGCTGTGATGCACAGAAGCTTGCACAGAAAACACTTAAGCCCGTTCGGGGCGATGCCGCGCGCGCGCTTCCACTTTGCTCGGGTTTGCCCAGAGACCACTTTCATGTTGAGGGTTCTCTGCCGGGATTATTCTGAAAAAGACTTATTATTATTAGTGTTTAGGGTTTAGGGTTTAGGGTGTAGGGTTTAGGGTTTAGGGCTATGTTGCACATAAATCTCGGCTTCCAACAAAAAACCCAATATCCGCAAACCCAACATCACGAAACCGCAGAGTTCCCTAAACCCCAAGCCCCTAAACCCTAAACACCGAACCTGAACCCCCAAGCCCGTAATGTAGGGGCCTTAATGATTAGAATAGGGTTTTGGGGCCCATTATACTATAATTATAATAAGGAACCCCCAAAATAATATAGGTAATTCTTGAGGCCCTAAATTACACACCCTAAGAAGCCTTAATAAAGAATCTGCAACGCTCGCCTGCATCGACCTCTTGGGTCTCCTTCTTCGGCGGCTCCTCCACCTCCTGTGACAACGATAACGACAAGGAGCCACTGCTAGCTTTCAATACCCTAAACCCTATCAACCCTGAACCCTCAACCCTAAAGCCTAAGCCCTGAACCCTAAACCCTCAACCCCAAAGCCTAAACCCTATAAACCCTAAACCCTCAACCCCAAACCCGAAAGCCCCTAAACCCTCAACCCTAAACCATCAACCCCCTTGAACCCTAAACCCTCAACCCTAAACCCGAAAGCCCATAACCCCTAATGCCTATAACCCCTAAAGCCTATAACCCCTAAAGCCTACAACCCCTGAAGCCTATAACCCCTGAAACCTGATCGTTTCTTAAGAATATGGCGGGGTTCAACAGGCTCTGTCGGATCGGGGGTTGGACACTCAGGGCCTTGAGGTGTGGGATGTAGGGTTCAGATTACAGGGGTTTTGGGGTGTAGGGTTCAGATTACAGGGGTTTTGGGGTGTCGGGTTCAGATTACAGGAAGTTTTGGGGGTGTAGGGTCTAGCTTGATGTTGATTTGCGGGTTTAGGGCTGCATTGAAGGATTTCGTTTATGGCTTTAGGATGTTTGGCTGCGGGATGCTGCGGGGATTCCGGGTTTGCATTCCTCGCTCCTTCCTCTGGGGCTCCAAGTATACAAACGGTACCTACTTTGCGGTCTGAAGTCTGTAAATAGTACCTGGACCTACTTTGGGGGCTATTTCGAGCCTCAGGGTTCTAGTGTCTGAGGAAGCTCTAGGGACGAAGGGCATGTGCAGAAAACCGCGACCTGCGTACCCGTGAGGCCGTACCGGCTTTCCGGTGTTTGGGTTTCCGGCTCGTGAGGTTTGGGTTTTGGAAGATTCAGGTTTCAGCTTGCAGGTTTGGGATCAAAAAAATCCCAGAAACTCCCAGAAAGCCTGGGTCAGTGAACATTCGCTGAGCCAGAGTAGGTATCGTTAGAACCGGATGCCTTACCAAGATTGGAGTCCCTGGCAGCCCCTCGATCTGCATCCTTGAAACCCACACAGCCCCTCACCCCAACTATCCACGATTGTTTCTGAGTAACAAACGCTAGCAGGGGTTCTTTGTAGGGTAGTCTTTGGGAAACACCAGATCCCAAATGCCCGATCCAAGAGCAAACCGAAAACAGAAAGCATTCAACCTAAGTCCACAGCAAGCCCCAACGTCTAAATCCTGAAACCCCTTATCGTATAGCTTCTTATAGTAACATTGAAAGGAACCTTAAGAGGGACTCTAGTCTAGAAGTAATGTAGGAACCTGGTTAAGAGAACCTGGCCCTATAACCTCAAGCATATTAGGGTTCTTATTAAGAACCCTAATAAAGACCCCAAGGTTTGTTAAGCAGGTTCCTCTCGTAGTCTAGAACCAATCCTTACAGCCGGGGAAGTCGCGAGCCACAAATCGAAACTATGCAGCGAGGGCCGGATTCCCAAAACGAGGCATTGTCGTCAGGTCTATGTGGGGTTCAGGCGTGTTGAACATATTTTTCAAACCTGTAGTTTAGGGTGTAGGCAATGCTTCTTTCGGACCCGAAGCAGTCCCCAGCACGGCAAAACCCTGTCCTTCACTGGCTCCGCCTTAGCCTCCTCCTTCTGTGCCACACGGCTCGGCTGGCGCCTTGGCACGCTAGACCGGTACAGAAATCGTGATCGTGGTGGTCGTGGTAAGAAGTCAGTGGGAAAGACCTAAACCCTAAACCTAAGCCCGACCTGTGGACAAGCCGAACGCTTTCAACCTGGAGTGGCACACTTCCGATCCGTTTATAGGCGCCCGAAACCCTAAACCCTGCATGTTTTTCGGAGGTGCCGTCATCATTACCTGAGTCTCGCACGGAGGGCTTGGCGCTGCCTTTACCTCCTGGCATGGCAATTCCGCATCACGTATCAGTGAGCCCTAAACCCTGAACCCTAAAGCCCTAAACCCTGCAACCGGCCCCAAAACACCCCTGCAGGACGGGTTTCGGAAATTAACATCTCCTGCCAACCTACAGCCGCTACAGAACGGGGTCCGCTGTTTCAACCTGCCAGCTTCCAGTTAACATCTCATACCAACCTACGACAAACTGGCTACAATTGCATTTTTAGGGCACGGCAGTCTTTGCTTGCATGCCCTATAGACTTGCAGCCACGCATGTGTAGCTGCTCAGCTCGATGGCGTACGTACCATAAACCCTAGAGGTAAACTCTGAAATGGTTTCTGCCAGAGCTATGTTGGCGACAGCACAGCATGAACTCCGACCCCGCAATCCTCACCGCACTTGCAACCCTAGAGTGCAAGCACAATATTTTCGTGTATCCTATCTCTTGTCAAACAGATCGTCGGTTTCCTGTAGGAGTATAGCCATGAAAAGTGGAGCATCACTGGAACCTTTCAATGCATGGGTTTCTGCCCCGATTCGGTTCTACTTGCCTCGTTACCTCGATGGATGCAGACTGGCACTAAGAACTTCCTTGGATATGTGCAGGGGTTTTAATGTGGCCTCTGTTTCAATCCGGCAAGCTAACTTCGAAACCCATACATACAAATTCAACCTTCAGTGGACCTTCAGCCTTAAGCCGTGAGGTTTAGGGTTTAGGGTACTACATTTTGGCTTGAAGCTTCAACCCAAAAGCCTAAGCTACGGCCACAAATGATTCGCCTCCACCTTCTTGACCTCTGGCTCATCTTTCTTTTCCTGCGTTGGCTTTAGGTTGACTGGACGTCTTGCAAGGTTGTGGCGACTTCATGTTTTCGGACTCAGGATTGAAGGTTTACGGTTCTGTGCCGGGTATAAGAAGACATGAGTATCGAGGGTTTACAGTTGAAAGGTCCTGCGTGTCTCGCAGAAAATCCAGCCGAGCGGGGCTACAGCTGCAAAAGGTGTGCTCCGGAACATGGGGCATCCCGATTGAAGCCGCACAAACCCTTTGAGGCAAAACCCTAATCCCCATAAGTTTCGCAAGACCCTCCGAACCTGAAGTCGGCTAAAACCTGATGACCTTTCAGATGACCCAAGACTCCAGACCTACTCTCCATGAAATGTAGAAATGACCCTAAAACCCTGAACCCTAAACCCTAAAGTTCGGCTTAGTGTTTACGGGTGAGGGCTCCGTTCAGGATGTAAGGCTTTGGGTCGAGGCTTCGGCTTTGGATTCGGGGTAGCCCGAACCGCACATAAGGGAGAAGAGGCCTGGGTCCCAAACTTGGGGTTTAGGTCCTAAACCCCATAGGTTGAGAATTACCCTAAACCCTAAACCCTAAAACCCTAAACACCAAAACCCCAAACCCTTGTCTAGGCCTCTGTGGCTTTTAGGGTTGACCCCTAATTCCTACAACCCCGTAGACCTTGACCCCGAAACAGACCCCGTGTTGACCAGCACTTCCGAATTACACGAACGCGCGATCATCAGAAGTGACGCAATACAGGGGGCCTTCATCATGAGATTGGGTTTAATAGGGTTTTGGGGTACATTATGGTAGACGGTAGACTCATACTAAGGGACGCTAGGAATAATATTGGCAATTATGCCGGCCTCTATAGTACATGAGCAAAGGCTGCAAGGCTCCTTCCAAGTCGTACAGCAACGACATGTAATCAACCCACTCGCCAGGACAGCCGCGGGCCAACCTATACCCGAATCCAAAGATCCTGAAGCCTGTGCTCAGCAGCACTGTAGAGCATAACAGCCTTAACCCAACAAGTCAGTACCAATCGTAACAACCCTTAACAATCCGAATGATTCTACGAAGGCGGACTTTGCTTGAACAACACGTCCACCCTAAACCTTAAGCCCTACATCCCTAAACCCACCCCAAAGAAAATTCAACAAGACGGGCCTTGCTAGCCTTCACAATGACTGGACTGCTGGAAGACTCCTTGCTTTTGCTCTTCTTCCTGGTTGCCAGAGGCTTTGAGATACAGCTTAACCCCGAATTTCTTGCTTTTCCAAGACCTTCATAAGGATGCAACATTAAAATGACGAAGCTTCTAAACTCTAAACCCTACCTGGACCCTAAGAAGCCTTCTTAGGGTCCAGGTACGGCTTAGCTGCTTCGGAGGAATCTTAGGCTCTGTGACCTAAGTGCCCATGGACCCAAATAGTACATACTTTGGTCCCAAACTACCTGTAAATGGGGACTACTTTAAGGCCAAAGTATATGGGTAGTTTTCTAAATTAGGGTCCCTTTTGGAGGTCTTTTTGTAAGGGTGCCGTACTATAAGGTTTTTGCCAGTTACTGGAGGTTCGTGCGAAAAGTTTAGGGTTCAGGGTTTAGGGTCCATACACAACATCAAAGGGAACTTCAGGAGTACTTGAGGGAATTGGGGACGACCAGGTTCTAGGACGACTAGGTTATGTAGCCCGCATTAGACCCCAAACCCTATAAAGCCTAAAGTCTAAACACTAAACCTAAATCCGGAATCCTAAGGCCCTAAACCCTAAACCCTAATCCCGGAATCCTAAGGCCCTAAACCCTGAACCCTAATCCCGGAATCCTAAGGCCCTAAACCCCAAACCCCAAACCCTAAACCCGGAATCCTAAGGTCCTAAACCCTAAAACCTAAACCCGGAATCCCAAGGTCCCAAAAGCTTAGCCCCTCGGACTTCTGTCTCTCGGACAGAGAGCTAGATTACCCGGGCATGGGCTGTTTAGGGTTTAGGGCTTAGGGTTTTGGATAATTTTCAACGGTTTAGGGTTTAGGGTGTACGTGTTCCGAACCTTCCTCCCGGGATCATCTTTGACCCGTAAACGCCCTAAACCCTGTACCCTCCATCCGGCAAACTGGTAATCCTCCCCCTACACCGGAAATCCAAACCCCAACTTCTAGACCTTTAGCCCGAAGCGGCCCTAAACCTTATAGATTTATTTGGGGAACCTGATTAAGAAACGCTGGGTCTTTATTTGGGGGGGTTCTTATATGAATCCTAATATACTGGGGTTCTAGGGCCAGGGTTTCTTAATCAGTTCCCTACATTCCCAAAGGGTCCAAGTATCATTATAGGAGCTACTTAGTAGCTATTTGGGCCCAAAAAGTACAGACTATACAAGTACTTGGACCCTTTGGGATTAGGAATGTTCCGACAAAGATCTCTCGGTTCAGGATCCGAGTGAGGCTTCGGGTTCTACGTTGGGCCTGGGCTCAGCGCATTCGTCGGCCCTAAACACAAAGCCCTAAACCCTAAGCGCGATGGTTTGGGGTTTAGGGTCTTGGGTTTAGGGTTTGGCTGGCATCGCGCTCAGCTGGCACACTCTTTCCCCTCCAAACCCGTGAAAGGTTTAGGGTTTGGGGTTTTGGGTTTAGGGTCTAGCCCTAAACCACAATCTCCACCATTAACAGCAGCAACATCGGCAAAACAAGCTGCCAACGGAACCTTTCAACTCCGAACTGTTGAACCGTGCTGCTTGATAGGAAGTTGTTGTTTGTTACACCGGGGAACCCGCAACCTAAGCTCTAAGCCCCAAGCCCTAAATTCTCAACCTTAAACCCTTTGCCTAATTAAATCAACAACCCCAAACCCCAAAATCTAAAAACCCTAAATGCCCTAACCCATGAACCCTAACCCTAAACCCTAAACCCTCAAAGTAGTAAGCCCATTTGCTAAGCCCAATATACAACCCGAGACGCAAACCTCGAAATGAACGTGAGAGCTGAGCAAAAACTCGATGATCTTTATAACGCTAAGGTTTCAATTCGGGCTCAGGGTTTCTGGAGTTAAGGGGCTTCGACCTAAACCCCAAAATCCTAAATCCAAAACCCTGAACCCTAAACCCTGAACCCTGAACCCCCTTATTAGCAGCATCTTATACTGCAGAACATCACCAGGCTTGCGACTGCAGGAGAGGGGCCTCTCCGCTGGACTGCGCCGTCTTCCTATCGCACGGGAATTCAGGGTTTAGGGTTTCCGTCTTTCAGGTTTAGGGTTTAGGATCTAGGGTTTGGGCTGGGGTGGAACAGGCAAGTATAGCTCTAAGACAACATGGTTGTCAGTTCTTTAGAGAACTTTGTTTGAATAATATCTTGCACAAGCTGGAGGGGGTGTGAGGTTCACGGTTTAAGTCTTCAGGATCTTGGAGTTTAAGTTTAAGGTTTCAAGGCTTAAAGTTTCGGAGTTCAAGCTCTCTAGTTTGAAGGGTTTGGGTGCGAGGATTGCCTTGGTTGTTGGGTTTGGGGCTCAGTTGGAGACAACTTGGGGGGGAAAAACACCATAACACCGCTGGTAACGTCAACTTCAGCCTGGGGCGACATGAAAAGGGGTATTTTCGGCCCTAGGCTCTGCATCATCCTTGACCGGTTCTCCTCTACAAGCCCGTTTACATCTCGATAAAGACGGGAGACTTGTGCCGAAGAGGCGATGTGTGAGAAGAAAGTTTGCATACTTCTTTCACACCTGAACACCAAAGCCAATCTAAAGCCGGGTCAAGGCCATCAGTGCCTTCCCTAATACTACGGTCGCCGGAAGTATAAAAGTTCGACGTGTAACACCCAAGCCTCCATACGAAACCCGTGGTTCCCAATCGGCAAGATAGCATCATGCAAGTGCCTCTTAAGCGGGTTCCTACAGTCAGCAGTTATGCGGATTGATTTTGGCGTTGCATGTCGCAAAAAAAATCGGGCGAAGGAGCTTCAGCAAGCAGGATTTTATTGCTAGAGCCGCGGTACCACCATAGTAAAGGTTCTACGTATATATATATATATACACACACACACACTCGCCAATTTTTCAGCAGACATGTACACACTCACCAAATCCCTAACATAAGTCTTACCTTACTCAACACAAGATCACCTACAACTTAGAGCTTCTTATTGTGATTTCCCGATATATGTCCTCAAAACATCGGCTCTTTGGGCTTCAGGTAACTCAGAGGCATAGTTTAGGGCCCAGGTACTTCATAGGCGTACTGAGGGCAGAACCTCGCGACTTGCCCGAGGCCGATCGGTTACGGCGTCGTGACCTCGGGTAAAGCCGTGCTGGAACCCGAACCCTACACCCCTACAGACCCTCAAATCAAAGCCTAAGGGTCCAGATCTGGCACCTTCAACCTGCAATGCTGAGGAGCCTGAAAATTGGAGCAGAATTTGTGGGCACAGTACAGCATATTCGGCATAGTAAGGTTAGCATTCTAAAGGGAGCCTTGAGATCCTTGCTTGCAGGGTCCATCGAGGTTTAAGGGTTTAGGGGTCGGGTTCGGTTTAGGGGTTTAGGGTTGGAGGAACAGAGGTTTCAGGGTTTAGGGTTGAGCCTTCTAGACGGCACTCTCGAGCACACAACCCAGGATCCAAAATCCCAAGACCCCAGAATCCAAACAAAAACAAGGGTCACATATTCAGGAAATTATATGATTGGTATAGTCATGATTGTTTCTTGAACACTAGCAACCTGGTATACAGGTCACTTATTCTTATATTTAACTATATATCTAGAGTCTCGATCAATGACGGAATCTTGCAGATTATCTCGGAGAGACCGCTCTCGGCTCACGACCCATCGCGCTTCTTCAGTTCTGCCTGAGCCGGGCACGACTTAGCATGACTTTAGCGGAGCAACAGCAGTAGCAGTTGCAGTCTCAGGGTCACCTCCGATGAGATCGACCCTCACCGACACATCTGGCACAAACTGGAAGTATCGCGAGGCCTGGTTGCTATGTTGCACACGAATGCCCAAGCCATCAAACCCTACAGACCTCAAACCCCTCAAGCGCTAGAACTTGCACCCTAAAGACACACTAAAGCATTGTCCCATGCAAGCATATTTCTTGAATCAGAATAGGTATCGAATTATTTCTTGAATCGCAATTGGTTGTGAGCTCTGCGGCCACGCGGGACCCACAAACGCTAAAGCTAAAGCCCCGAACCCTAAACCGTAACACCCTAAACCCTAACATCCTAAAGCTTCAACTGCTGAGCCACAAAACCCTGTAGAGCCCTGAACCAGCAAACCCAAGACCCTAAACCCGGAAAACCCCAAAGCCCCGACCCTAAGTCCCAAAACCCAAAACCATAAACAAAAAACAAAAACAAAAAAACACACTCCCTGCTCCCCTAAGTCCCAAAGTACTACTTCAACCAACAATAACCGAAAACCATAGACCCTAGAGCCTTCTTTTTCGAGGCGCTCCGCTTTCTGGATCGGCTCTTCTCCTGAAGAAGCCGAGTCTGAAGGACACGATTTTTAGGGTTTTCGGGGCTTCTAGGGCTGGTAGGGTTTATAAGCTTGAATGGGGTCTTAAGGCTTGGGGTGTAAGGCTTGAAGTATAAAGCTTAAGGCTTGAAGTTTAGGGCTTATGGCTTTGGGTTTAAGGTTTATAGGGTTTTATTCGGGTTCAGAGCTCAAGTTTAGAGTTTCGGGTTTCAGCTTTACGGCTCACGGGGTTTAGGGGTGTTGATTGTTGGTTTGGGGCTTCAGTCCTTCGGGATGTTTTGACTCTTGGGGTGTGGGATTTTATTGCTTGGGGTTTGAGGCCCCTTAGAACCCTAACTAATCCCCTGGACTCTCGGCCCTGGAGCTGGCCTTCTTCTTGTTTTTGGATCGGCTCCGGTCCTTCTTCTTCTTCGACCTCGGTCGGGCCAAGAGCCCGTCACATCCGAAGCCCATTTGGGTTTTGGGGGTAGGGTTTAGGGTTTAGGGTCTAGGGTGGGTCCCCTTTTAGGTCCCCAATATAGTACGGCACCCTTACAACAAGGATCCTAAAGGGGCCCCTAATTTAGACAACTACCCAATATGTCATCAGTCTTAAGGAGTGAGTGTACGGCAGCTGCTGCTGGGGTAGCTGTCGATGATCAGGAGATTTCGGTATTCCCTAAACCCTAAACCCTGAACCCTAAGCCCTAAACCCTAAACCCTAAACCCCAAGCCCTAAACCCTGAACCCTAAACCCTAAACCCTGAAACCTTTGGGAGT
>CAJNJA010000560.1:7686-18421 GCA_905231915.1 Symbiodinium necroappetens | reverse complement strand
GGGTTTAGGATTGGGGTTTTAGGGTTTAGGGTTTACAGCACAGCTTTTGGACATGTTCATCCAGTGCAATGGGAACTGGTCGGAATGTCAGATTGTGCAGACTTCGGAAAACCAGCAGCGCCGAAAGGTGTCAGGTGAAAGCAAGTATCGCATGTTCAAGGAGATCAAAGCACAGCAGGGCGAGGAGGATGCACAGGCGCTCCGGGATTCCAAGAAGCTGAAGCAGGCCACAGGAGGTGACATGCTGCCGGGTGTCCCGTTTTGGTACCCTCACCCAGCCTGGCCGCAATCCGCAGAGCATGAGCTCTTCTTGTGCTTTGAGGAAGCCCGCATCCTCTCGACAGTACACCCATGGCACGGGCAAGCAATTATTGACCACCCCCGTCTCAAGCCCGATTCCTTCGTGCCCAGCCGATGCATGCACTGAACATGGTAGAAGCGACATCTTATGAGAATTTTGGTCTAGGCGCTTTCTTGCTGAGACTGAAGACCCCAACTATTGAAGGCCACTCCAACACCTTTTAAGATTCGCAATCCTAAACCCTAAACCCCAAACCCTAAAGCCCTTAACCTCTAAACCCCTAAACCCTAAACCCTAAAGCCTAATCCCCTAACACCCTAAACCCAAACCCTAAACCGCATCATACAGGGGTGCAGAAGCTGAGGGGCCTCTGGAGTTTCTCTGCGTAAGCTGGCTAAGCTTTCGTGTTTAGTGTTTAAGGGTTTATGGTTTAAGGGTTTATGGTTTATGGTTTAAGGGTTTATGGTTTAAGGGTTTATGGTTTAAGGGTTTATGGTTTAAGGGTTTAAGGGTTTAGGGTTTAAGGGCTTAAGGGTTCAGGGTTTTAGGGTTTAGGGGTTTAAGGGTTTTAGGGTTTAGGGGTTTAAGGGTTTAAGGGCTTAGGGTTTAAGGGTTGAGGGTTTAAGGTTTAGGTGTAAGGGTTGAGGGTTTAAGGGTTGGGGGGTCAAGGGTTCAGGGTTTAAGGGTTTAGGGTTGAAGGGTTTAGGGTTTAAGGGCTTAAAGGTATAGGGTCTAAGGGTTTAGGGTTTAAGGGTATGGGGTTTAAGGGTTTGGGGTTTAAGGGTTTAAGGGTTTAGGGGTTTAGGGTTTAAGGGTTTAGGGTTTAGGGTTTAGGATGCTGACAACAGTTTGAACCTGACAGCATACTCAAAGACTTGGCATAGTCTTGACGGTGCTTATCACGACGGCACCCACAGGAAGCATGGCAATCAGAACAGCCATGCCACCTTCCTGGCAGCGTTGACGGCAACCACATTTGCAATATCATCAGCATCATTACAAACACCGGAGTTACAACTTGAGTGAGCACCGGCAAGGAAACCTGACTAGCAATCGCTAGCAATGATATTCAAAGCAGCAACACGTTTAAAATGGCGATGGTAAGCAGATGTAAGTGCAGTAGCAAAGGTAGTAAGACCGTGTGTAACACTAATGAGAAAGTAGTAATGTTGCTGGCCTTGATGAGAATCGCCGTAGAAACAGTATTACTTCTAAGCTCCAACACCTTAACCCAAAAACCTGAACCCGAAACTCTAAATCTTCAACAGCCATCCTAAACCCTAAACCCTAAACCCTAAAACCCTAAAGCCTGGAACCCGGGTGCTTGAGCCGCCAGGAATCTTGCTGGTGATGCTCATCAGTGAAGTGAAGGCTGCAGGACGATTTGGGGGGAAACCTATACGAAAGCATTCAGGGTTTTAGAGTTTTAGGGTTGTAGGGTTCAGGGCCTTAAGGGTTTAGGGTTTAGGGCTTTAGGGTTTTAGTATTAAGGGTTCAGGGTTTAGAGCTTAGGGTTTTAGGGTTTAGGCGTAGGGTTCCTCGACTCCTCGGCCCTACTTGGAGGTTCCATGGGTCGTTAAAAGTAACGCTCGTTTACGGGTTCCATACGGTTTCGGGGTTTTACGGTAGTTGTAAGTAGAGTTATAAGTAGAGTTATATGTCCCCGAATATGGGCGATAATTTTGGCTATCTTACTTATGACTTCGCATGAACACCTCCAAGGCAAGGAGCCCTCAACCCCAAACCCTAAACCCTAACCCCTAAACCCTAAACCCCAAACCCTAAACCCTAAACCCTAAGCCCTAAACCCTGCCAAGCCATTTTGGCTCAAGGCCCCTGGTGTGTGTGTGGCGTGTGTGTCCCCCTTGGTGTGTGCTACGCCAGGCGGTCTGCAGCCCAGGTGCTAGTGGCTCCGTGCGCGCATACCTTTGCCTCCGCTACTTCGGGGGCGTGCTTCTCCGCTTCTCCATCAAGGTCGGCGGTTGCACAAGGCCCGGGGGGTGCTCGGCTACACGATTCGGGCGTTCAGGTTCAGGTACGGAAGGCAGCGGCGGCTTGAGCATTTCCGAGGGAGATGGCGGCTGGGAAGCGTCCGCCTTTGCGGCTGGATGTTGCGGCGGATACCCCCGTTCCAGAGAGCGCCTCCGCGTCTCCCGTGAAGCGTGGGCAGCAGCAGCCGGGAAGTCCAGCGAAGAGGGCCGCAGTGGGGGAGCCTACGGCAGCCCCGACAGGGCATGCGGTTATGGTGGATATGAGCCAGCTGGCCGCTCTCTTGGAGGAGACCGGCGACAAAATTATGAAGGCGCAACACGAGCACTTGGAGGCCCGCATGGGGGCCTTAGAGGAACTCACAGGGGCAAGGATGGCATCGGCTGAGACTCGTCTTGGGAGCGTCGAAGGGAAAGTGGAGTCCTTGGAGTCTAAGCTGGAGGACTTGGCCAAGCGCTTGGAGCAAGGGGCAGGGCCGTCGGTTGGAGACGGGGAGCGGAAGCTGACCCTCGTCTATGGCGGGTGGGCGCGGGACAGCCGCCGCCCCGATATATTGAAGCAGCTGCAGCGCGCCCTCGAGAAGCTCGGTGTTGCAGACCAAATCGACGCAGAACCGTTCTGCACAGGCCCGCGCCGGTCCACCGCGTTGAGCGTGTTCCGGCCCCGGAGCGGGGAAGGTGTCTACGAGGTGAGGCAGAGAATGCATGGCATCATACGGGCCCTGGCTGACAATGAGGTTGTCCTTGGGGGCGGGAAGCGGCTCTTCGCTACCTTCGCCAAAAGCAAAGCCGAGCGGGATATTGCCTCACACGCTGCCTGGCTGAAGCGTGCCATCACCTCCATTGCGCCGCAGGTGGTTCCCCGGCTGGACCTGGAGTACTCGACAGGAGGGGTGTGGGCAGGACCGTGCTTCGCAGCCAGTGCAAAACAACCACCGCCGCCAGGGCTGAGTGCAGATGACTTGTTGTGGGATGAGACCAAAGGTGGGAAGTACTGGATCCACGTTGAAGGGCTTGCTCGCGAACTTGGGCTCAGTGCTGCAGCCATCCGCCAAGGGTTGGAGGAGGCCCGCAACTGACAGAGAGACGAAGAGGCCACTGCTGGCGAGGGGCCAGATATGAATTCGAAGGTGTCCTTCCCGCTGTTCAGCTGGAATACAGGTGGAGTGTCGGAGACTGACTATGTACAGGCGATCTCTGATTGGGTGGAAGGGATACCGGGGAACGCCCTTGTTGTGTTGCAGGAGGTGGCCAGACAAGACTCCGGCTGGCACCGGCAGACCCAGGGCGCTTGGCAGATGCTTCTTCATAGGGATCCTGATGCCTGGCGTGGGGTGGGACTGATTTTCAAGCCGTCAGAGTGGAGCGTGATGCGACGGAAAACAACCGAGAGAGGAGCCTGGTTCAGAGTTAGGCATGTCACAGGGGTGGAACTGTGGGTCGGAACCGCACACTTCACACCGGGGACCTCCCAGACCGTCCACGCATCCCAAGTGTCTGCGCACCTCCAGGGGCTGCCAGCTACGCATCTACCGGTCCTGCTAGGCTGTGACGTGAACTCGGTCATGTCGTGGTGCCTTGGCGAACAGGAGGAAGGGTTGCCGGCTGCCAGGAATGGGAAGACGTTTGAGTTCCTGTCCCAGTGCAGGGAGAGGGGGTTGCAGGCTGTGGGCCCCTTGGAGCAAGACTTTACCACGCCTACCAGTCGACCTCGGCAGGAACACAGGGTTGGAAGTCAGATTGATGCCATCCTTGGAGCCAGGGTTTGCACACAGCCGCTACGCATCTACCAGGGTTCGCACAAAGCGCTGGGGACGGACCACGAGCTCCTGTCTACTGAGGTACAGGTGCGCAAGGGCAAAGCCGGCAGACCGCACCGGTCCTCGCCACGGATTTGGATAGGAGGGCTTCGGGAGGTTGAGGGGGAGCTTTCGCAGCCAGTGCTTGCTGACCTTGCCAAGTCGCATACCCGAACACGCCCTGGCATGGCCTACAAAGACCCTGAGGAAGTCCGTGATGCCTTTGCCGTAGCCAGGACGACTGGGAGAGGTGCTGACTGGACAGCGGCTAGAAGGCTCAGGAAACGTGCTAGGCTGGATTGGGAGACAGACCGGCTTCAGAGGGCAACATCAGGGGATTGGCAGGCCTATCGACAGTTGAAGAAGGTTGGCAATGAGGGTTGGGATGTTGTTTTTGCCGAAGCACACGAAGGCCAGGAACCACACAGGGTTGTGCATGATCACTTGGCCAAGATCTACACCACTGGGCAGGTCATACCGCCGCTGGGGGCTTGGGAGGGCACGGTTGAGCCCTTCACCATGGAGGAACTGGAGGCCTCCCTAGCTCGTGGGAAGAAAGGGAAGGCCGTTGGGGTGGACCTGACTAGCCACGAGTTGTTGGTGGGCATTGCCGGGGTCCCAGGGGGCAAGGAGGCCCTCCTCCGCTTCTACAACCAGGTGTACAGGGATGCCGCGATCCCGGAGGAGTGGAACACAGCACTTATGGTGGTCATTCCCAAAGAGCTACTTCCAGTAGATCCTAAAAGCCTCCGACCCCTAGCGATGGGTTCTAGTGTTGCCAAGTGCTACTGTCGCATGCTGTTAGCTCGCACCATAGGGCATCTCAGACACGCGGGGCCGTCACAGTGCTCCGGGGAAGGACGACAGACCGCGGAGTATGTTTTCACCATTGCCAGGGTTATGGAACTTGAGGCTGAGTGGAAGAGGGGCATAGTGATGGCTAAGATTGACCTCCACAAAGCCTACGATATGGTGGATAGGCCCTCCCTCCTCAAGCGACTTCGGCAGGCGATGGGAGATGGGCCCACTTTCCGCTCCTGGCATGCGCTGCTTGCCGAGACGGACGCGGTACTGCAGACAGGGTGGGACAATAGCCGGCTTCAGCTCGATCGAGGGATCAAACAAGGGAGCATTGAGTCGCCTGCCCTTTTCAGCTACCTTGCCGAACAGATTCTCGAGGAAACCAGGGCGGAGTTTGGATGGGCTGACCGACCCCAAGCGTTCGAGGGGCTGGGGTTGGAGGAAGTACTTTTCATGGACGATGGTTGTGTGTGGGCGCCATCCGCAGGGGCGCTAGGGCGCAAACTGGAGGAATGGTCCCAGGTACTGCTCAGGGCAGGGCTGACCTTGAACCCTGCTAAGTGCAAGGTCTACTTCTCGCCTCATGCCGATCGATCTAGGGATGTCAGGGTCTTTGGCAAGGTGATCCCGGCGTTGTCGCACTTCACCATCATGGGGGTCCCTTTCAGGGTCGGTGCTTGTGCCTCGGAACTCCTGGCACCCTTCTTCCAGCGTGCTAAGGACAAATTCTGGGGCCTCAAGCACTTGCTGCGGGCCAAAACCCCGCTCAAAGGCCGCATCCAGCTGCTGGACAGGGTTGTTGGGAACATGGTGTTGTGGTGTCTTGCGGCGTTGACGCCTGACGCCGGGGGGATGCAGGTGCTTAACAGTCTCCAGCTGCAACTCGTCGTGTGGTGTATGCGAGTCGGGAAACGATCCACGGAAACTTGGTTAGGGTTCAGACAAAGGGCGTGGCGAGGGGCTCGGCAAGTCGTCTGGAATGTTCTGGGCAGGCGATGGTCCACCTCCTGGTTGGAGCGCTGGTGGTGCTTTGCAGGCCACCGGGCACGTGCAGGGGATAGGGAAGTTCCTGGAGCAGCAACAGTGATCGACAACTACCGAACAAGACAGTGGTGGACCCTGGAACAGAGCAAACCGGCCTCCGAGCGAATACAGCACCCACGGCACTACCCGAAACTCTCGAACCTCGAAAAGGACATGGACAGGGCTTCAGAGGGGTGCAGTTGGCGAGAGATGGCGAGGGATCGAGCTAGGTGGATGCAGTGCAAACTTCGATGGGTGTCCAATATGGATGTACCGTGGACCGGAGGGAGGCAGACATGCATCAGATATTAGGGTCAGGGTCAGGGGCTGAGGGTCGAGTGACGGATGCTTGGCAACTGGATTGTGCCCACAGCGCCTTGGCTGAAGACCTTGTGCAAACACCTCGCATTTTGGCCATGTGGCACCTTCATGTCTTGTGGTTTTGGGCGGCCCTCGTGGTCTTGCCCGCCGTTGCCACCATCCCTGAAGGGGACAGGGTGGACACTCAGGAAGCAAAGCGCCCCCGGCGCCAGGGAGCCCCTTCCCTATTGACAGAGTTAGAGCAGACGAGCCTCCCGATCAATGTGACGACGCCCCTCCGTGGGGGCAATCGGGAGGAGTTACACCTTGTGGATTCGATGTGCCTCGCTACCAACTGGGCCTCTGCGGGAGCAAGCAGACGCCAATGGTGGACGGAGCACGTGGTGGAGCCTGGTGAGGAGACCGGGCTCGTGGCCGAGCATACGAGTGAGGAGTATGAGCCAGCGTGCCTGATGCAGCGGGGCCTTGCTGCCGAGCCGATGGAGGGGCCTTGGTATGAGCTGCTGGAGGAGTTAAGAATCAAGTTGGAAGGATATGGAAAAGGAGAAAGAAACCAGGTGGCTGGACATCTACTACGGCTCTTGCACCACCGCGGGACAGACCAGGCTCGTGGACTCAGCCTGGGGCAAATGGGTGGACGCACAGCCCTCCTGACATCGCTCCTGGTGGCCATGCGTGATGACGACATCTATGGGTGCAAGGTCCCTCCCGGGGACGAGAAAGAGACTTGGTTGCGCCATGTGTGGGGCAGAGTTGTGCAGTTTGTGCCGACGCACCCGGGCAGCCACGAAGCGGCCGGGCGATGGCCCAGCCATGATATGCCGGGCATCCTGCCGCAGGCGAGTGGGGTGGTGGTTGAGCCGCAGAGGTCGCCCATCCCGGTCGAGGACAGTCTGGAGATGCCGCCGGAAGCGCAGCTGGAACGACCCAGCAAACGGCGTGTGGTGCGTGTCGAAGTGAGCTCGGGCTCGACTGACCCCCCGAATGTGGCCAGGTTGGATGTGCCATTGACGGAGGATGGTGCCACGCTCAGAATGGAGTTCCGACTTGGATGGGAAAGAGAACAACCGAGCCCAGCGAGCACGGTATCCTTGCCTGGAGCCGGGAGCAGAGAACGCCCGGTGTTGGGCGAGGCGGCGTTGGGGACAGGGATGGTGTTGCCACCGGCGGCGCCGAACCTGCTGGGCACCTTTGGCCTCTCTGAGTCGGAGTTCGAGCAGTTGGGTATCGATTGGTTTGATGGGGTTGTGACGGTCGGGGACGTGACGAGGGAGCATGGAGGACATGTGGCGCAGCACTTGCTCCGAGAACGGGGCGAGCCAGGACAGTGTGGGTCATCGCCGCCGCCCTCGGAACCACCTGTCGGGCCGGCAGCGACTGATCCGAATGGGGAGGATGTGGCAGTGCAGGCAGAGGTGACGGACACGGTGGCTGAGGATGACGATGCCACGGGCCTCCTCTGTTTGTGGTGGTTGCCGGTGGCTCGTGCAGCTACGCAGCGGCCTTCAGTGGAGCCTCGGGGCAGGGAAGACTTCTTCAGCATGGCCAGGCGTGTTCTTGCCTATCTTCGGAGGGCGGGAGTCTCCGCTACGGTGACATCTTCGGCGCTGATGGAAGCGATCTGGCGGCGTGGAGATGAGGACTACCTCATGGAAGCGGAAGAGTTCTTTGTGGAGCTGAACCTGCCCATCGACGTTGACCGATGCCGAAGCGATGACTTGCAGGCTGAGGCACATGCCTTGATCAGGTGGATTGAGGATGGCCTTTGGGAAGAGTTTGTCGACCATCTTGAAGGCCTGGTGGGAGAGAGCCAGCAGGTAGGGGATGCGCGCTCGCAGCGGACTCTGTCGGCGGAGGAACGCGAAGCGTGGTGGCAGTGGGCAGAAACCCATGCACCGGAGCAGACACGGACCAGATCGCGCTCCAGAAGCCCCGCCCGCAACCAGGAGAGTGACGCCGCGTCGTTGATGGACCGAGGAGGGCACAGGCCCACGCCTAAGAAAAAGGCGCACCCGGGTCGAGGACGGGATCCAGGAGACCGAGATGAGGGAGATGGCCGCGATCCGGGTGAAGACCGTGGGCGTGATAGACGGGACAGTGGCCGGGACGACGGGCGCCGACGAGTGCCTCCACGCAGCCGCAGTGTGCGCGTGGCTGCGCGCGTGGCCGGGCACGCAAGCGGGAGCACTGAGGACCCTGGCAGGCGAGTGACGCAAGAGGTGCGGCGCCTCACGCCTAGGGGGTGTCGCGCCCCCCCCCATGACAATCGGCAACGCCACCTGCTTCTGGCTCCACACCCTGGGACTGCGGAATGGCACTGCCGTTGATGACAGAAGGGCCTTGGACCCACAGGCGCACAATGGCCGAGTGGACGCAGTGATGGGGGTGAGGCCGGAGGACTTGGTGATGGTCATGGCGGCCTTAATGCGAACCTTGGCGATGTTGGTGGTTGAGAGCTCACAGTTAATGATGATGAGGGTCCAGCAGCAGCCACCTCGTGCAGCTGACGAGGAAGTGGAAGTCACGGTTGAGGAGGAAGATGGAGATGAGGAGGTCTGGATGCAGACTCACCTGCACCAGGGGTCCAAGCGGGCCTGTCCGGAGGAGGAACAGCTCGCGGAAGATGAGAGGGAGACCAAAGCCCAGCGGGTGGCAGAGGCCGTGCTGGCTGAAAGGCAGCAGGACGAGCGCGAAGCGGAGGAGGCAGAGCAGGCACGTCGGGACGAGGCGCTGTGGGAGCAGCACAAGGCTGCCCGATACAGGGATTGGGAGCAGTGGGAGGTGGCCAACTTCGTCCCACCGGCACCCAGAAGGCTGAGGGTGGCTCTTTGTCTCCGGCAGGGTGGTGCGGCTGAGCAAGTGGTGTGCAGTGTGCCCCTGGTCAGAAATTGTCCCATTGAACTCGGGCTCACATTGCACGAACAAGCAGGCGAGAGTGAAGCTTTACCGGGACCCTCAGCGGCTGGTGAGGCCTCTGGGACAGTGGCTGCTGAGGTGGAGGTGCACCATGTGGCTGGCTACGATGAGTGGAAGGCTGGCCGGTTGTCGGAGGCCCAGGTGGAGCAGAAGTTTGGCTCGGAGATGCTGGCAATGTACAAGGCACAGTACCTGGTGGAGCAAGACTCGGCTCGGTTGGTGAGGATGAAAGGTTGACCCAGGAGTCAGGAGGTCTTCCAGGGCATGCTTGAATATGTGCGGGTGATGCTTGTATGGCGGCTCACGCAATGGCTGGTCGTATTCCCAAGGTGTCGTCTGATCAGGGGTGTGTTTTCAGTGCGGCTTAAATGAGCTGTGCTCGCCTTCCCGACTGGGATCTCTGGCTCTGCGAGTTGGAAAAGAGGCGCTCAAAAAAAAAAAAACCCTAAACCCCAAACCCTAAACCCTCAACCCTAAACCCCAGAAGCCCCCGGCAGTAAAGAAAGAAACCCAGGTTTTCTCGACCTGAGGCCCTCTGGTTGAGGATCTAAATCCTGCATTACCTTAAGGACCCTAAACTATGGGAGTTATTAATTAAAATGGTTTTTGGGGTATATTGTACTATGGGAGTTATTAATTAAAGTGGTTTTTGGGGTATATTCCACGGAAATTATGAAAAGGGACCTCCAATATACTGTTGATGATATAAATCCTGCATTACCCACACTAAGGAATATACCATAATTCCCATAGTTTAGGGTCCTTAAGGTAATGAGCAGTAGGTGAAGGTTTAGGGTCCAAGCAAGGCTTGGGGCTTTTGTTTCATGGTGCGAAGTTTAGGCTTTAGGGTTGCGGGATGCAGGGTTTAGGGCTTTGGGGTTTTTAGGGTTTTAGGGTTCAGGGTTTAGGGTTGCAGGTGTTGGACGCAGGGTTTAGGCTTGAGGGTTGCAGACGTTCGACGCAGGGTTTAGGGTTTAGGCTTTAGGGTTGGACGCAGGGTTTAGGCTTTGGGGTTGCAGATGTGGGAGGTGGGGTTTAGGGTTTAGGCATTAGGGTTGCAGATGTTAGACGTAGTGTTCAGGGTTTAGGGTTGCAGATGTTGGAGGGTTTAAGCTATAGGGTTGCAGATGTTGGACGCAGGGTTTAGGCTTCAGGGTTGCAGACGTTCGACGCAGGGTTTAGGGTTTAGGCTTTAGGGTTGGACACGGGGTTTAGGCTTTGGGGTTGCAGATTTTGGAGGCGGGGTTTAGGCTTTAGGCTTTAGGGTTGCAGATGTTAGACGTAGGGTTTAGGGTTTAGGGTTGCAGATGCTGGATGTAGGGTTTAGGGTTTAAGCTTTAGGGTTGCAGATGTTGGACGCAGGGTTTAGGCTTTAGGGTTGCTGATGTTCGAAGCAGGGTTTAGGGTGTAGGCTTTAGGGTTGGACGCAGGGTTTAGGCTTTGGGGTTGCAGATGTTGGAGGTAGGGTTTAGGGTTTAGGGTTTGGGGTTGCAGATGTTGGACGCAGGGTTTAGGGTTTAAGCTATAGGGTTGCAGATGTTGGACGCAGGGTTTATGCTTTAGGGTTGCAGATGTTGGACGCAGGG
>CAJNJA010000559.1:21592-46062 GCA_905231915.1 Symbiodinium necroappetens | reverse complement strand
TGTTGGGCAGGATCGTGTACCGGTCGAGGTCGATCGCGTCCAGGAGCGACTCGCCCTTCTCGTTGTACAGCCGCTCGCGGCGCACCGCGACGGTGATCGCTTCCGCGCCGCTCGCGTCGAGGGCCTCGGCCATCAGCGCGTTGGTCTGGTACTTGCCCGTGCCGACGATGAGCCGGCTCGTGAAGGTGCGGGCGCCGAGGGAGAAGGGCTCGACGCCCGGTTCGTGTGTCGTCTGCGTGGTCATGATCGGCCTCGTTGGTCGCGCTCAGCCGCCGCCCACGAGCGTCACGATCTCGATGGCGTCGCCCTCGTGGATCGCGGTGCTCGCGTGGTCGCGCTTGGGCACGAGTGTTTTATTGATCTCAACAGCGCACGGGGAGCCCGACAGGCCCGCGGATTCGAGGTACGCCTCGACAGTCAGCCCGCGTTCGATGCTCTCCTGTTTGCCGTTGATGGTGACGTGCATGGGCCCATTGTAGGGCCGAGGCGAGGGAGGCTGCAGCCCGGTTTCAGGCCGCCCGCTGCGACGGCTCGTCGCCGCTCTGATCCGCCCGCACGACGCGCCCGTCCTCGATGCGAGCGAGGACACCACGGCCCGAGGCATCGCGGTTCCGTGACGTGTCGATCCGCCGGGCCGCCGTCGCCGCGCGGTGCGCTGAGCGGATCACGGCGCCGAACGTCTTGCCCACGATCCACAGGTCGAACAGCACGCTGCGCCGGCGGACGTACTCCGTGTCGTACCGCACCCACTCCTGGAAATCGATCGCCGGCTCCCTCGTCCGCATGATCTGCCACAGCCCGGTGACACCCGGCTTCACCGAGAGCCGCAGCTCACGCCACGCGGGGCAGAAGCGATTCTCCCGATCGGGGCTGGGCCGGGGGCCGACGACGCTCATCTCGCCGCGGAGGACGTTGAGGAACTGCGGCAGCTCGTCGATGCTCCACCGTCGGAGGAAGTGCCCGATACGCAGCGCCCGCGGGTCGCGTGGGTTGAAGAACTGCGGGCCGTCGCACAAGTTCGCGGCGCGGTGCTTCGCCTGCTGGGCGTCCGCGTCGCGGCGCATCGTGCGGAACTTGAACACCTTGAAGTTCTTCCCGTGCAGACCCTGACGCTCGTGCAGGAAGAAGAACGGCCGCCCGTCCTCCAGCGCGATGAGCGCCATCACGACCGGGAAGACCGGCAGCGTGATCGCGAGCACGAGCACCGAGAACACCACGTCGAAGACCCTCGTGCACACGCGGTCGACGCGGGCGCGTCGATCCGTGCTCGTGACGGGCCCGTCCGTACCGAACGACGGCGCCCCAGGTGTGCGTCTCACCGCGGCGGCCGGGACCGGGACGCGGTCGAGGATCACCGCGGGGCCCTCGATCGTGTCGTGCGGGCCGATCCGATGACCGGCGCCGATCACGACCGGCCCGTTGATCCTGGCCGACGAGGACACCGTCGAAGACTGGTGCGCGAGCACGCCCGGCGCGACGGGGCGCATCGAAGCGGGGGCCACCCCGCGGGTGAGCAGTCGGGCGACCAGCGCCGCCGCGAGTCGCGGTTCGCGTGGATCGTCGCTCATCACCTCGCCGGGCCACACCACGCAGCGTCTCGAACTCGGCTCACCGAGGCCGGACGTCCACCGCCTCGCCTCGGAGGCGTCGGCGGTCAGGCAGACCCGATCCCGGGACCCCGCCCCGGGCGTGAAGTCCCGGCTGATCGCTTTGAAGCCGCTCTGATCGTCGAGGACGAGCCGCTCGCGGTAGGCGACCGCCTCAGGGTGCTGCAGGTCGAGTTCGAGTGTCCGCGCCCGACGGAGCCGGGCGCGGAGCCGGCGGTCGAATCCGAACAGAGCGAAGTCCCCGGGCCCGAGGAGCAGGTACGCCCGCGCGTCGGGGTCGATCGTGTCCCAGGCGCCGTCGCGGACAACCTGGACCCGGTCGAGCGACCACAGGCACTCGTGCAGCCGCTCCGCGGTGTACCCCGCGAGGGACGCGGGCGCGGAGACCGCGCCGCTCGATTTCGAGATGGGCTCGATCATGGAATTCCCGGTGTGTTACGCGGCCGCGGTGTGCTCGTCGGACTCGTTCGTCGAATCGAATGACCCGGCGACGGTTTCGCTCGACTCGGGCGCGTTGCGCCCGTCGCGAGAGAGCCCGCCAGGGTAGAGCGACTCGGCCGTGGCGCGGTCGCAGATCATGCCGGCCCGCTTGGCGTCGTCGTAATCGGCGTTGGTGAGGACCAGGCCGCAGGCCTGCTCGCCCGTCCGCTCGATGCGGTCCAGCGCGTCGGTCACGGCGTGGCGCGACTCGTCGATGTTGACGGCGAGGACCGAGCGGTCGCTCGCGCCCGTGAAGAGCACGGACTCGAGGTTCCGCGTCGCGGATCCCGCGTCGATGACGATCACGTCGTAGTGTTTCTGGGCCATCTGGACGAACAGCGAGACGTCGTCGGCGCTGAGCGTGTCGGGCGTCACGGTGCGGTCGACGCCGGTCGGCATCATCCACAGCCGCGGCTTGGCCGTGCGGTGGACGGTCCCGTTCGGATCGCCGGAGGCGATCAGGTCGCGGAAGCCGCGGGTGTGCCCGCCCATGTTGTGCTTGCTCGAGAGCGTGGCGCCGGCGAGGTCGCCGTCGACGAGGAGGGTCTGGTAGCCCGCCATCGCGAAGCTCTGCGCGAGGTGCGAAGCGACGCCGGTCTGGTTCCCGCTCTCGCCCGAGGACGCGACCGAGAAGACCCGTGTGCCGGCGCTGCCGGCGCCGGCAAAGAGCGTGTTGCGGAGCTCGTGCGCCGCGACGGCGGTGAGCGCGTCGCGCTCGGCGTTCCGCTTGCCGGGGTCGACGAAGACACCGACCAGCGGCGCCGGCACCGACATGATCGCCAGGTCGCGGACGCCCGAGATGTCCGGGCGGAAGTAGCCGTGGAACATCACCGCGCCGAAACCGAGGAAGAACATCATCATCGCCGCCACGGCCGCCGCCGTCGCCCGGCGGTCGGACGAGGCCCACGCCGGGAACGAAGCGTTCTGCGCGATGCTGATCCGTCCGAGCGTGTGGTCCTCGGACTGGATCCGCACCAGCTGGAGCTGGTCGTGCGCCTGCTCGAGTTTCTCCTCGGTCGTCTCGAGCTCCTCGGTGAGGCGGGCGACCTTGTTGATCGCGTTGCCCATCCCGACGATCTCGGTGCTCAGACGCTCGCGCAGCTTGCGGAGCTCCTCGTTGAGCCGGGTGATCGCCTCGGGCGCCTCGACGAGCGAGCCGTCCGAATTCAGCAGCGGCACGCCCAACGCCTCGATGATCTCGGTGATCAGCGATTCGCGGTGCTCGGCGGCCTGGGAGATCTGGCCCTGCGCGTCGCGGAGCGAGCGGACGTCGGGGTGACGGCCGCCGTACCCGCGGGCCCGGAGCGAGTCGATCTTCGCCTGCAGCGCCGCGTCCTCGCGGATGAGCTTCTGCACGGAGGCGTACGCGGGGGAGAGCCCGTCGGTGTCGCCGCCGGCGGCGATCCGGGCGAGGATCTCGAGGCCCTGCTGGTTCGGCGTGGCCTTGAGCTCCGTGTTGGTCTGTTCGATGGCAAGGTCCGTCATGCGCTCGTCGAGCTTGGTGATCATGCCCACCTTCGCGCTGTGCATCGCCTCGAGGGCCTCGAGGCCCCCGAACGGCAGCACGATCTCGTCGATCTTCGCCTGCGTCGCTTCGACGGACTTCTCCAGCCGCTTCACGCGGCTGTCCAGGAGCGATTCCTGCAGGCCCATGCTCAGGCCGTTGCGCTCGCCGTAGACGTCCTGGTAGGTCGCGAGGATCGCGCCGGTCGCGGCCTGCGCCTCGGTCGGCGAATCGGCGGTGACCATGATCTTGATCGTCTGCTCGCCCATCTTGTGCTGGACGTGCAGCGCCTCGGCGAGCTCGCGGAGGCCGCCCTGGCCCGAGGGCCACCCGGCCTGGATGAGCTGCTCGTTCTGGACGGCGCGGTCGATCACCGCGCGGCTCGCGATGAGCGTCGCCTGCGCCGCCACAAAGGACTCGTAGCGCGGCGTGACGGCGGTCTCGTCCGCGATCTCGTTGCTGGGAGACGTCGGCGAGACGTGGACCAGACCCGTGCTCGTGTACTTCGGTTTCAGGAGCGTGAACGCCGCCGCGGCGCCGAGCGTCGCGAGGACGAGCGCGAGCGGGACCGCGATGCGGTAGCGGCCGGCCAGCAGGTTGTGCGCGGCGCGCAGGAGATCGAACGGTGTCGTCTCCTGGATGACCGCGGGCTGCGCGGACGTCCCCGCGCTCGGCTGACTCGTTGTACGTCCGACCTGTGCGTCGCTCATTGGCGGAACCTCCGCGTGCCTCGGCCCGAAGGGGCGTCGGCCGGTGACGGGCCGGAGTGCCAGGGCTTCGAGATGTGACCCAGCCGTTGGATCATGCACCTCTCCGCCGACGCGTATCCGAGCGAACATGGTCGTCCGATAGCGGATGGCCTCCGGTAGATGAGCCATCGACCACGTTTTTCGACGCCTTTATCGAACCGTCCGGAAAGATCGAACTCCGGACAACAATCCGGTCCCCCTCACCCCCCTCGCCCGCTGGCCGCGCGCCCCGGGCTGACCCGAACAGGTGGCCCCCGGAATCCCGCGTGATGACCACCGCCGGGTCCGCGATCGCCCGCATCGCGTCGCGGAATTCGCGTTCCGTCCGCAGGGACATCGCGCCGAAGCCGGGAAGCCGGCATACGCCGATTTTCTCCCGAGCCTCACGCAGCGACGGGAGCCACTGCTCTTTCAGGTCCACATAACCACGCGGCGCGATGCGCGACAGCGCCTCGGCCGACATCGCGTAGATCCCGCTCGGAGAGCCGTCGTGATTCGCCGCCACGGTCACCGTGTTCTGTCGCTCGTGATGGTGCACGAGCAGGCCCCGAAGATCGCAGAGCACGACGCGAGAGACCTCGGCCACGAGGACCGAATCCTCGGGCGAGAGGCTCGAAGTCGCGTCACGGAGCGCGCCGCCGGGGCCGCGGAAGTCGTTCGCGTCCTCCACGATCTCGACGCCGCGGCAACGGAGAAACGCCGTCTCGCGCTCGCTCGGCGTCTCGCTCACGAGCAGGCGGACGCGGGGGCGGTCTTCGGTCAGGTCGTACAGCCGGTCGAGCCACAGGTCGAGCACCGTGCGCTCGGGGAGCAGGGCCATCGCCCAGAGCCGGTCGCGCCGCCCCGATTCGATCGACGGGCGACGGATCCCGCCCGCGAGCAGGCAGACCTCCGAAAACCCGAGCATCGACATCGACGGCGCTTCAGCCATGCTGAACACCCCAGGGGAAGTCCGGGACCGCGTCGTAGCCCATCCGCTCTTCGTCGGGGTTCGATGCGTTGTACGCGTGCGTGACGTAATACAGGAGCCCGGCCGGTGTGTGCCCGACCGTCGCGGCGCCGTGCCAGAGGCCCGGCGGGATGACCAGCACGCACGGGTTCTTCTCCCCCATGACGAGCGACCAGGAAAGGTCGCGCTCGGAGCAGTGCACGCCCGCCTTGATGTGACCCTGCACGCAGAGCCAGAAGTCCGTCTGCTTCGCGTGACGGTGCCAGGCCTTGATCACGCCAGGGTACTGGCAGGAGAAGTTCACCTGCCCGTCGGCGCTGAGCACGCCCTGCATCTGGTTCATGAGCGACCAGCCGCGGTCGTCCGCGAAGAGGCGTGTCGGCCAGAGGACGGGTTCGCCAAGCTCGATCGCCTCGGCGTGCGCGCGCACGATCGAGCCTTCGCAACGTCTCGGTGTCTGAATCGTGAGCGTCCGCATAATCACCCTTTACGCAAGTTCCGTACCGGAATCTCGGGTATCGGCGAATCGCGCCGGAACGCTCGATTTCTCTACGCGTTGACGAGGTGCAGGCCCACGTCTTCCAAAGCGTCCATCGCGCGGTCCGCCTGGGCGCACCAGGTGCTCTGCTCGACAAACGCGCGGCCCGGAACCGGATCGTGAGGCGCAGAAATTGCCTGCGAAATCTGCCGGGCAAACGACGGCGCGTCCTCCGCCACGCGCACAAGCCCCTCGAACCGCGCAAGGGACGGGAACGGCGTGCTCACCACCGGCTTGCCCACCGCGAGGTATTCCTTGAGCTTCACCGGGTTGCACGCCTGGATCCAGTCGCTCCTGTTCCACGGCATGATGAGCACGTCGCACGCCGCCATGTACTGGGCGACGTCCTCGTAGGGCTTGCGGCCGAGCAGGTGCACGTTCTCGAGCGAGCACCAGTCTTCCGGCAGCGAGCAGCCGCCGACGAGCACGAAGCGAAAGCGGGGGAGCCGCGACGCGACGTCGAGGAACAACTCAGGGTCGAATGTGTGCTTGTCGATCCCACCGACAAAGCCGACCCTCGGGCGAGCGATGCCCTTGAGATCCTGCGGCTCGACCGGTTTCCGCCCGGCGCGGGCGAACATCTCGTAGTCCACCCCGTGGTCGACGAACGCCGCCTCCTTGCACATGTCCCGCTCGTCCTGGTGGAGGGGGCTCGCGCAGAAGAGCGTCAGGTCGGCCTTGCCCTTGAGCTCGAGGTCGTACGTGCGGATCTGCCGGCGGTCCACGCCGAGGAAGTCCTCGAACCGGTCCGTCCGCTGGTAGACGAGCCCGGTGTGATCGATGGAGTCGACGAGCTCCGCCCCGCGCGGGTTCGCGACCCACAGCAGGGGCCGTTTCATGCCCATCCGCGCCGCGGCCTCGCGCACCTGGCGGATCACGAGCGGCGTGGTCATCCGGCTGCCGAGCGACCCCGGGACGCCGATCGGGCTCACGACACCGAAGTTCTCACGGACGCGGACGAACCCCCGCCGGAAGCTCCGGAGCTTCCGGGCGACGCGGGTGAGGAACATCCGCCCCTCCCGGGCCGAGGGCAGGCGCATCCCGATGGAGTTCACGTACAGGACCGGGACCTCCCGCGACAGCTCCCGCATCATCTGCATGTCGAAGTGCCCGCGGTTGTGGTACCACCAGTCCTCGCCGCCCAGGCAGACGATGCCGTCGGCGAAGCGGATGCTGGGGCCCTCTGCCGGCGCCGGGGGGTGGACGGGGTCGGGGAGCGGGTTGAAGAGGGTCGCTACGGGCTCGGCGCTCATCGTGATGCGGTTCCGGAAAAGGGGGGCGTGCAGATCAGGCGCGCACGAGGCGCTCGCCCATCTCCTCTTCCCATCGGCGCATCGCGTCCCGCGTGTCGACAATCAGCGCCGCGTGCTTCGCGAGCAGTCCGTAGTCGAACGCGGAATGATTGGTCGAGATGAGCACCGCGTCGAAGCTGGCGACCGTTTCCGGCGTCAGGTCCACGCTCTTCATCTCGAAGTTGTGTTTCCGTACGGGCACCATCTCGGTCACGTGCGGGTCGGAGAACTCGATAAACGCCCCGAGGTCCTTCAGCCGCGCGATCAGCTCAAACGTGGGGGACTCCCTCGTGTCCGCGATGTCCGGCTTGTAGGCCAGGCCCAGGATCAGGATCCGCGACCCGCGGACGGGTTTGGACCGGTCGTTCAGCGCCAGGGCGAGCCGTTCGACGACGTATTCCGGCATCGTCGTGTTGATCTGTCCGGCCAGCTCGATGAACCGCGTCGCCCGCCCGATCTCCCGGGCCTTCCACGCGAGGTAGAAGGGGTCGATCGGGATGCAGTGCCCGCCGAGCCCCGGGCCGGGGTAGAACGGCATGAACCCGAAGGGCTTGGTCGACGCCGCCCGGACGACCTCCCACACATCGATGTCCATGTCCTGCAGGATCACCTTCAGCTCGTTCACCAGCGCGATGTTCACCGCGCGGAACGTGTTCTCGAGGATCTTGGCGCTCTCGGCGACCTCCGCCGTCGAGCACCGAACCACGTCCTCCACCGCGACACGGAAGAGGTCGCAGGCGAGATCGGTGGACCGGACGTCGAGCCCGCCGACGAGTTTCGGGATCGTGCGCGTGGAATGCGACTTCCGGCCCGGGTCCTCGCGCTCGGGGGAGAACGCGACGAACACGTCCTCGCCGATCGCCAGGCCGCCGGACGAGGCGGCGAGCAGCGCCGGGGCGAATTCGTCCCGCGTCGTCCCGGGGTAGGTCGTCGAGACGAGGATGATGAGCTGCCCTTTGCGCAGGACACGGCCGATGTCCGTCGCCGACCGGATCACGTACCGCAGGTCCGGCTCGTGGTGCGTCCCGACGGGCGTGGGGACGCACACCGCGATGGCGTCCGGCTCGTTGAGCCGCGAGAAATCCGCCGTGCCCTCGAATCGGTCGCTCGCGCTGAGGGTCTCGGTGAGATGATCCCCGAGGTGGGGGAGGTAATTCCGCCCCGCCTCAAGTGCCTCGATCTTGGCGTCGTCGATGTCGAAGCCCATCACCCGCAGGCCGCCCTCGTGGAACGCGTGCGCGAGCGGGAGGCCGACGTATCCGAGACCGATGATCCCGATCGTCGCCTCGCGTGATTCGATTTTCGTACGGAGCTCGCTCGCGGTGCTCATGCGGCCTTCCTGCGGATCCCCTCTGCGGTTCGGACGATCACGTCTGGTCGCTCGCCCTCGATGAACGAGCGGACGGACGCGAGCAGGGTATCCGAAGCGCTGGCCCCGATGCGAGTCGAGGGCCGGAGGAGCGCCGGCAGGTCGCGGAGCATCGCGATCACCTCTTCCTCGTCGCGGGCCGTGGCGATGCTGCCCTTCTTGCGGAACGCCTCGGCCGAGGCGATCTGGTGATCATTCCGCGTCTCGTGAAACCGCACGAGTCGCGGCATCACGAGCATGGGCTTGCCCGCCTGCATGACGTTGAGGATCGTGCCCATCCCGGCGTGCGAGATCACGAGTTCGGACTCCTCGATTCTGGCGCGGAACGCGTCCGGCTCGAGGAGCTCGACGGATTTCATGTGGCGGGGCGTGTATTCGCCGCCCTGCCCGATCTGCGCGAAGACGTCGTCGCGTCCGCACTCGCCCGCCCAGGTGTCCACCGCGCGGACGAGCCGGTCGAACGGCTCGCACTGGCCGACCGTCAGAAAAATCATACGACCGCCCCCGCGTAGCTCAGGCCGTCCTCGCTCGCGTTGTCCGGCCATTGGGTCAGGCGGAGGTCGGCGAAGCGGCCGATCTTCTGCCCGCAGAGCGTCACGCCCTCGACCATCGCGATGGAATCGAGCCAGAGTGTCCGCGCGCCGAGCAGCTTGCCGAACATGATCGCGAAATACCCCGGCGCGGCGCCGGTGGAGACCACCACATCGGGACGCTCCCGGAGGACGATGAGCAGCATCTGCAGCGCGAGCCGGATGAGCCCCGGCTTGGACCAGCGAGTCGCGTCGCTCACCGTGTGGAACCGGTGGCCTTCGACATCCGCTCTGTAGGCGTGTTTGACGGTGACGAAGACCGTCTCGCACCCCTCAAACGCGGGTCGGAGCCGGATGAGCTGCACCCAGTGCCCGCCCCCCGACGCCACCGCGAGTACCCGTTTCGTCCTGGCCATGGCGTCGTTGCTCCGCGTCGTCCGGGAATCGACCGATTCCCGCGTCCAGATCCCCGAATCGGACAACTCGGAGCCCGACTGCAGCGGCAGTGACCAGAATGGCGCGGGTCGTCTCCAGAACCCGCTCGCCCCGCGCCTCGTGGGCCTCGGACCCGTCGTGAAAATCGTGCATCAGCACCACCCCGCCCCCGCGCTCGCGGACGAGCTCCGCGATCTCAGCGGGCGAGGCCCCTTCCCGGAGGTAGTCCTTCGTGTCGATCGTCCACCACGCGATTCGACGCCCGGTCAGCGCCGCCCAGAGCAGGCCGCCGAGGGTCAGCTTGCCGTAGGGGGGGCGGAACAGGGGCGACGATCCCCCGAGGCGATCGAGCGTCCCAGCGCCGCGGACCGCGTCGATTTCGCTCATCCCGGGGAGTGTCTTCCACGCGTTCCAATGAGCGTGCGCGTGCGGAGCGACTTCGTGACCCGCGACCGTGAGCCGCTCGACGATGTGCTGTTCCCTCGCGGCCTTCTCGCCGAGCACAAAGAACGTCGCGTTCGCGTTGTGCTGCGCTAGAATCTCGATCAACCGCGGCGTGAGGGCTCCGCTCGGGCCGTCGTCGTAGCTGAGCACGAGCAGCCCGTGCTCGCGGCAGAACGAGTCGAGCCTTCGTCTCTGGACCGCCTTCACGACGATCGGCACGCCGTAGTACAAGGCGACGGCGCACAACGCGAGTACAACCCACCCGAAAGCGTTCACGACTGGGTGCTCCGCACGGGCGAGATCTTTTCGGAAACCCCGAGCCACTCGCGCCGGCGCCGGTACACCTCGTGCCAGTGCGACGCGCTCTCTTTGGCGTTGGCGCGTCCGAGCGCGCTCAGGGCGGTGTTGCCCAGCGCCCGTGTGAGCGGCCAGAGCGTGAGCATCGTCCGCCCGTACGTCGCGGCGGGGGCGGACCAGTGCCGCTCGATGAGCAGCCGGAACGCGGTGAAAAGGCGGACGAACCGGTCGGCTCGCACGCGCTGCGAGGCGCCGCCGTGGTGAACGATCGTGGCGTCGGGGGTGATCCGGGGCTTGGCGCCGCGTCCCCGGGCGCGGAGGCAGAGGTCCGTCTCTTCTCCGTAGATGAAGAACGCCTCGTCGAACCCGCCCAGGGCGTTCCACTCGTCACGCGTGATGAGCAGGAAGCAGCCGGAGACGATGTCGACCTCCCGCTCCGTGTCGCGCGCCCACCAGCCGTAGCGCTGGCGATCGAACACGCGGCTCCCCCGAAAGATCGAGTTGAGCCCGAGCGTGAGGCAGAGCAGGTTCCAGGGCGTGAGCCGGGCCTGGCACGAGAAGATGTTGAGCGAGCCGTCGGCGAAGACGGTCCGCCCGCCCCAGATGCGGGCGTCGGGTGTCCGCTCCGCGAACGCCATCAGCTTCTCGATCGCGCTGTCGAGCACGACCGTGTCCGGGTTGAGCAGCAGGACGAACTCGCCTCGGGCGGACTCGGCCGCGAGGTTGTTCGCCCTCGCAAAGCCGATGTTCTCACGGAGCGCGACGATTTCGAACTTCGGGAACGCGTCCTCGATCGCCTCGGCGGAGCCGTCCGACGACGCGTTGTCGACGACGACGACCTGCGTGGTCGAAGGATCGATGTTCGCTTCGAGCGACCGGAGGCACTCGAGGGTCATCTCGCGGGTGTTGTAGCTGACCACGATGACGGTCAGCCGCACACGCGCGGGCGATTTGTCGGGTCGGACGGGATCAGGCATCCGTGCCGACCAGTCGCAGGGGGACGCCGGGGGCGGTGTTCGGCGACGGGAGGCGGAAGCGCCGGCGCGAGGACGCAACAGATTTCGGCACGGGGTTCGCCTTCATGCACTCCAGGGCGTGCATCGACCCGATGCACGCGAGCAGCAGCAGCCAGACCATCACGATCTGCCCGAAGTAGTTCGTCGAGAGGAAGATGAGCGTGTGGGTCATGAGCCCCGCGCCCATCGCCCACGCGAGCATGGACCGCGACCGGTCGCCCTCGGAGACACGGACGAGCCGCCCGACGGCCCGTGCGGCGGTGTAGAGCAACCAAAGGAAAGCGAGGAGCGTGACCAGGCCGCCGTTGATGCCCTCCCAGATGTACTGGTTGGTGACGCCGCCCAGGAAGGCGCCGTTGCTCCACGTGTAGAAGTCGTTGGTGCCCATGAGCCACCAATCCGAGAAGTTGTCGATGAACAGCTGGATGATGTAGTAGCGGTACCAGCCGGTCGAGCCGCCGACGAAATCGACGCGCGAGAGCAGGTGCCACACGTGGTGGTTCATCACGAGCTCGAGGACGATCAGCGTCGCGATCACGCCCCATTTCATGAGGTTCCGGTACTTCCGGAACGGGTAGAGCGCCATCATGGCGATCGCGATGAACGCGGCGGAGATCGGGGTCGACGAGGCCGTGGTCAGGATGATCACCGAGAGCGAGATCGACGCGACGAGTGTGAGCCACTTCGTCCGGATCGGCTGGCGGTACATCGCCAGCGCGAAGGGGATGAGGCTGGCCCAGAAGATGCCCGCGATGATCGGGTGCGCGAACGCGCCCTGCACGCGCAGGCGGCCCTCACGGATGTCCGTGAACTCGGGGACGCCGCCGAAGATCGAGAACAGGTTCCGGCCCGTCAGGGACTCGACGGCGAACGCGCACGCCACCGGCACGCTGACATAAATGAAATACTTGGTGACCCGCGCGATATCGAGCCAGTCGCGGATCAGGAATCGGAACAGGAAATACGTCCCCAGGGTGTCGAACGAGAAACCCAGGATGCGGATCGTCGCCGAGACGTCCTGCTTGAGCAGCGAGTACATCATCGCGCCCGTCACCGACCAGAGCACCACCGCCGTGTCCATCGACCGCCAGCGGTGCAGGAAGATCTCGTTCCGCAGGAGCACGCGGATCAAGCCCGCGACAACCATCACGCGCATGAAGTTGAAGTCGAGCGTGAGGATCACGAACCGCTGCGCCGGAGCGATGAAACACGCCATCAGGATCAGCGGGATCAGCGCGTGACGCCTCGGCAGCATCAGCATGGCCGTGCCGAGCACAATGACAGCCAGCAACCCGATCGGGTGGACCGTCGTCTGGTTGAACCATTCGTGGTTGAAGAGTTCCATGAGGGCGCCAAAGGTTTCTACCCTCAAGATGTCGTCTGATAACGGCATATCTCTGTAAACCTCAGGTTCGCCCGGACGCCGACCGGTGTCCGAGCGGTGTGATGGTGGCGGGGCGGTTGAGGCCCTTGCGCAAATACCGCCGCAACGTCCCGATAACGCTCTTCACGCGTTCCGTGACCGTCAGGTGGCGGAGCCAGATGCCGAACGTGGGGAATCCACGGAACCGCGGCGCGGGCGCGCCGAGCCAGCGGAGGGCCGTCGTCCGCCCCCAGACCTGCCCGCGGGCCTTCACCAGGTAGGACTGCGCCTTGATCAGATTCCCCGGCTCGGTCGACTCGAGTTCGAGGTACCCGGCTCCGATCGCGGCCTTGATGAACTGCTCGCCCCGGACCGTCCGAGCGAGGACGAGCGAACGGCCCGCGTTGCCCTCGGTGGGGCGGTGCCAGGCGTCGGCGACCGCGATATCCGCGAACTCGCCCGTGTGGTCGGCGCACAGGTTGCACCGCCACTGCTTGTGCGATGTCAGGACGTCCCCCCAGCTCTCCTCGTAGCTCAGCGATCTCTCGACGATCCCGTCGGGCGTCTCGATCTCGGCCGTCGCCTCGCCGGGCCAGCCGTTGCCGCGGTAGCGGAACGCCCGGACGGCGTGCGGGTCGTCCACGCCCATCTTCCGGAGCAGCTCGTGCGTCCCCTTCGTTGTGGGGGTGCCGGCGCAGAAAAACGCGATCGTCAGCCCGAGCTTACGGTCGAGCGCCGGGCGGATAGCCCGAGCCTTGTTCGCCGCGGCCACGTCGCAGGGCTTGCCGATGAACACGCACGGCGCGTCGGCGTTCTCGATGAGCCCGAGCCCCTCGCACGGGCTGGCCGGGGCGTATCGGGATCCGGCCGCGTCGAGCAGGTCTTCCCGCGAGGTGCTCAGGACGGTCTCGTTGAAGACCGGGGCGTCCTTTCGGGCTCGGATGTGGAGCGTCCCGGCGAACCCGAGCCGCTCCATCGCGAACAGCGCGAGGGCGGTCGAGACCCCGCCGCTGGAGCCTCGGGTGCGGATCTCCTCGTCGCACGCGTGCCCCTCGTACAGCGACCGGATCGGCCCCCACACGCCGAGCATGTTCTTCATGACGCCCCTGGACTTCGCGTGCGACGGCTGGTCCAACGCGACGCCCGGGCACACGGCGAGCGTTTCGCTCGGGAGCATGGCGCGCGTGCACCCCCCGCGGAGCACGGGCCGGCGGCCCTCCTCGAGGGTGTCGACCATCTCGAGCGCGTCCGGCGCCATCGCGGCGCACGCGCCGCAGCCCGTGCACATGCGGCTTTCGACGACGGCGGGGATGTTCAGCACGTTCAGGCGCACCTCGACACCTCCTCGTCGACCGTCACGCCGAAGGCGCGGAGCGTGCCGTCGTTGAGCGCGTGCGTCAGCACGCCCGTGCGCGAGCGGAGCTCGTCGATCGAGCGCTCCCACCAGCGCGTCTCGAGGATTCGTTCGGCCGTCCAGGCGTCGAACCGCATGCGGATGACCCGGGCCGGGTTGCCCCCGACGACGGCGAACGCGGGGACGTCCTTCGTGACCACCGCCCCGGCGCCGATGACGGCGCCGATGCCGATCTCGGAGCACCCCGGCGTGATGATCGCGTCCGCGCCGATCCAGGCGTCGTGCCCGATCCACAGGTCGCTCGACTCGATCGTGTCCTCGCTCACGACGCCCAGCGCCGCGTTGTAGAAGTAGGGGTGCATCGTGAGGCGCTCGAGCGGGTGGTTGCGCCGGAACACGCGCACGCCCGGCCCGATCGAGACGTACCGACCGACGGTCACCCCGGGCGGGAACGCGCCGGGCGTCAGGCACGGGCCGTACGAGTACGCCCCGACGCGGACGCCGAAGCGCTTCGAAAGCACGCGGCGGAGCGTCGCGGAGGTCATCTCTCCGCCCTCGAGGCGCGCCGCGAGCGAGCGCGCGAAGCGCCGGAGCACGGGCGTGCCGGAGAACGCCCCGAGCACGGGGCCGAGCGGCGAGCGGGAAAGGTCGTCGTCCGCGTGATGGATGCGCCGGTTCGTGCTCACGCGACCGCCCCCTTCGAGGTGCGCGGCGTCGCCCGGTGCGGGCGGACCGAGCGGACGAGCGAGGAGACCTCTCCGCGGAGGACCGGCCAGTTCGTCACGAGGGCCAGGCAAGCGATAAGCAGGACGACGGACGACGCGATCGGCGCCGCGACGGTCGAGAGCACCTCGGGCCCGACGAAGGCGACGGAAAGAACGGGGACGAGGGCGAGCGCGACGCCGACCGCCACGGCTCGATCCGTCGCGCTGGAGACGTGCCCACGCACCGCGAGGCGGCGGACGGTCATGAGCAGCGCGACCATCTCGCCGATCGCGCCGCAGAACGCGATCGCGGCGAGCGGGGCGCCGGACAGCGCGAACGCCATCGCGACCGGCAGCGCGCACACGCGGCAGAGGTTGGCGAACATGGCGTTGGCGGTGTCCGCGTGGGCGATCGCCGCGACGGTCGGCGCGATCCGCAGGATGCGGACCCCCTGCGCCAGCGCGATCGCGACAACGAGCGCGAGGCTCGGCGCGTACGACCCGCCGTAGACGAGCGGGATCACGATCGTTCCCAGGGCCGCGGCCCCGCCGATGACGGCCAGCGCGACGAGCGCGAGACCGCGCGAGGCGATCGCGTGGGTGTGCTCGAACGCGGCCCGGTCCTCAAGCCCCCGCGCGTAGACGGGGAGCAGGAGCGAGACGGAGACCCGCGCGAGGATCATCGTCGGCGCCGAGAGGAGGCCGAAGACGACCGCGTACAGCCCGAGTTCGGTGAGGCCGTACACCTTGCCGACGACCAGCTGGTCGCCCTGCATGATCGCGAAAAAGAGCAGGCCGTTGAGGATCAGCGGCACGCCGAACGCGAGGAGGTGCCCCGCGTCGCGCGAGTCGATCGACCAGCGGTAGGGGCTCTTCGAGACGAGGTGCGAGCCGACCGTCTGCGCGGCCGATCGGCCCACGAGGAGCCACAGCGCCGCCGAGGCGTCGCCGAGCCAGACGGCGACGGGCCACGCCGCGAGTGTGACGAGCAGGTGCGCGCCGAGCTCGACGGAGACGTCCGGCGCGTACCGCAGTTCGCGTTGGACGCGTTTGGGCTCCAGGTGCACGAACCCGGCGACGAGCGGGGCGAGCGCGAGCCATCGGATGAGCGAGGCGCTCTCGGGCACACCGAGCCACGACGCGAGCGGGCCCGCCGCGATGAGGAGCACGGAGGCGACGAGCGCGCCGCGGATCACGCACAGCAGGTGCGCCGCGGATTGCAGTTCGAGGGAGCGGCGCCGGCCGGCGCGGATGATCGCCTTGTCGAAGCTCAGGTTGCTCATCATCTCGAGCATCGTGAGCGTCAGGATGAGCAGGGACGCCAGGCCGAACTCCGCCGGGCCGAGCAGGCGCGCGAGGATGGCGAGCCGCACGAGCGAGAGCAGGCGCGCCGAGACGTGGCCGGCCCCGAGCATCGCCCCGCCTCGGAGGAATCGGCGTCGGAACGAGCCGTTCACGGCGCTGGGGGGGCTGAGGGTGTCGAATGAGGTCATCGCGCGCTCCGCGACCCGGGCTGGCTATCGGGCCGTGATCGAAGGATCGGGCGAGACGGGGAGGCTCTTAACGGACGTTCGCTCCTCGGCGAGAGAATCACGACGAAAGGGGGTGCGTTATCCGGACGGGGGCGAGCGACGCGGAATCTTCGCGCCGATTCCATCCGATCCGGACGAAAGCGGGGCGCCGATCCGCCGATAAGAACCCCATGCTGTTCTCCACATCGAAGCGCACCGTGCTGTTCGGTGGTTCCGGGATGCTCGGCCGAGCGTTCGGGCACGCCCTCTCCCGTCGCAACGAGCACGCGCACATCGTGGGATTCGCCTCTTCCAGAGCCGATTTCCGTGACCCCGACGTCTTCGAGCGCACGCTCGACGAGCACGTCGAGCTGGTGATCAACACCGCGGCGATGACGGACGTCGACGGCGCCGAGACGCACCGCGAGCTCGCGACGGAGGTCAACGGACGCGCCGTCGGCCGCCTCGCGCGACGCTGCGAAGCGCTCGGCGTCCCGCTCGTGCACTTCTCGACGGACTACGTCTTCGACGGCGAGCGCGAGGGCGCCTACGAAACGGGCGACACGCCGAACCCGATCAACGTCTACGGCGAGTCCAAGCTGCTGGGCGAGCGGCTGATCCGGGAATCGGGGTGCGAGCACCTGCTCGTGCGCACGTCCTGGCTCCACGCCTCGTGGGGGAAGAATTTCGTCCGGACGATCCGCCGCTTGGCGGGTGAGAAGGAATCGCTCCGCGTGATCAGCGACCAGTTCGGCAAGCCCTCTTCGGCGATGCAGGTCGCCACGTCGACGCTCGCGCTCTTCGATTCGCGCGCCCGCGGGACGTACCACGTCTCGGGGGGCGGGTCGTGCTCGTGGTACGAGCTGGCGCGGGAGATCGTGCGGCTGAGCGGGGAGACGTGCGAGGTGAACGCCTGCACCAGCGCCGCGTACGAGACCGCGGCGACGCGACCCAAGAACTGCGTGCTCGACCTTTCCGAGACGACGGCGCGCGTCGGCCCGATGAACCACTGGCGCGACGAGGTCGCGATGACTCTCGCCGAGCTCGCCGGTCGCGACCGACGCGCCGCCAGCCGGAAGGCGGCCTGAGATGCGCGTGCTCATCCACGGCACGGCGCCGGACGCCGGGAACCTTGGGCTCAACGCGCTGTGCACGTCGCTCGTCGGCGGGCTCCGGCGCGCGGCGCCGCACGCGCAGTATTCCGTGCTGACCTACGGCGGCACGGTCGCGGGTGACGATGCCGACGGCGTCGAATATCTCCCCGCCTTCCGCACGAAGCGTGTCCACAAGCCCGAGAGCCTCGCGCGCATCCGTGTCGCGTCGCGCTTCGGCGTCTTCGGGAGCCATGCCGCGAGGCGATTCCGCGGCGCGGACGCGTTCCTCGACGCGAGCGGCGGCGACAGCTTCACCGACCTCTACGGCATGGGCCGCTTCTGGGGCATGGTGAAACCGAAGCAGATCGCCCTCGAGAACGGCGTCCCGCTCGTCCTCCTCCCCCAGACCTACGGCCCGTTCCGCTCGAAGAGAGCGCAGGCGGTCGCCGTCCGCATCCTCCGCGCCGCGAAGGGCGTCTGGGCGCGCGACCAGCGCAACTATGGAACATTGCAGGAGCTCCTGGGCGACGCCTTCGACCCGCTGCGCCACCGCGCGGGCGTCGACCTCGCCTTCGCGCTCGACGACGCGGAGCCCGCCGATGCGGACCTGGGCGAGGCGCGCGCCATGCTGCTCGAGCCGGACGGCTCGCCGCTCGTCGGCCTCAACGTGAGCGGCCTGCTCTACAACGACCCCGCCGCGGCTCGCGATCGGTACCGATTCCAGGCGGATTACCGGCGTGTCATCATCGAAACCGCGACCCGCCTCCTGAGCGACGCCGGCGCGCGGGTGCTCCTCGTGCCCCACGTCGTCCCGCGTCACGAGACGCTCGACGACGACCGCCGCGCCTGCGACGCCGTCCGCGGGGAACTCAAGGCGGCCTTCGGCGAACGGATCGCGTGCTTGCCCTCCGGACTCGACGAGCGCCGCACCAAGTGGTGCATCGCCCGGACCGACTGGTTCTGCGGCACGCGCATGCACTCGACCATCGCCGCGCTCAGCTCGGGCGTGCCCACCTCGGCGATCGCCTACAGCCGCAAAACGCTCGGCGTCTTCGAGACGTGCGGGCAGGGCGACCAGGTCGCGGACCCGCGCCGGCTCGCCACCGAGGACGTGATCGATCGGCTGCTCGGATCCTTCGCGTCACGCCAGCTCGTCGGCGCCCGCCTCGCGCAGCACCTTCCCTCCGTGCTGCACCAGGCGACCGCGCAGATCGACGAGATCGCGGAGATGGCGGGGATCGGCCTCGGGGCCGCGTCGCGTCAGGCGGCCTGAGCGGCCGGGCGACGCGTGAAGTTCACCCAGCTCACAGCGCCGGTGGCCATCGTGAGGAGGATGACCGCCTCGCCGATCCGGCCGACGCTCAGGCTCGCGAGCTTGATGCTCATGACCGAATCGACATGGTGGAGCGAGAGCTCGCGGATCGAGACGAACGCGAGCAGCGCGATCGCGCCGATGGCCAGACGCATGTAGCCCGGCGCGAGGTTCTTCGAGCGGAAGATCAGGAGCCACGCCCCGAACGCGGACGTTGCGAGCGCGACGCCGATCACCGCGACCTGGAGCGTGCGGCGGTTCTCGTACCACCCGCCCTCGTAGGCGAGGTCGCGGACGGCCTGCACCGCCGAACCGAGCAGGTTCGCGTGCTGGTTCAGGCAGAGCACAAAGAGCGAGCCGAGGAGGCCCGTCCACATCCCCAGACGCATCAGCGTGACGCCCGACGCGTCGCGGCCCGAACGCACGCGGAGCAGCACGGCGCTCAGCGCGATCACGGCCAGGTACAACACGGTGGTGGTGAGGGACAGGAGGGGCGCGGCCACGGCAAAGCCGTCGGCGCCCGCGAGCGGGCTCGTCGGGGCGTTCGTCATCTTGATCTCCGGTTGTTCGACGGTGTCGCCCGGCGGACCGGGTGACGGGTCAACCCGAAGGTACACCCTCCCGGCTCGGTGTCGATGGCTCTCTTGAGGATCACCTCGATTCCGCTCCAAAGGGGGTCGCTCTGTGCCGCGTGGGACGCTTGTAACGTGCGAATCACAGCGGTCGCCGTCAGTGCCGGGCGATTATCGGACGCTCCCGGCCGTCCAGAGGTAGTACGCCCCCGGTCGCAGACGCTCGGCGAGCCACCCGAAGGGCGAGTCGGCCCCCTCGGCGTCCGCCCCCGGCACGCTCGCCCGGGCGTAGGGCGTCTTGAGCTTCGCGCCCTCGGCGTGGTACTTCACGAGCCGGGCCCGGCTCAGCCCCGCTCGCTCACGGGCGAGCTCGAACGCCTCGCGGACGCCGCCCGTCGCGTCGACGAGCCCCAGCTCCTTCGCGGCCGATCCGGTGAAGACTCGACCATCGGTGACAAGATCGACGTCCGACGGCTCGATCGGCCGCGCGTCGAGGACTTTGGCCCGGAACGAGGCGTAGAACTCGTCCACCATCGACTGCAGGATGGCGTAGTGCTCCTCGTCCGCCTCCTCGAAGGGGTTGGCGATGTCTTTGTTCTCCTTGCTCGTCACGGCGCGCCCCTCGACGCCGATCATGGACATCCCGCGCGAGACGTTGAACGTCTGGATGATCACACCCACGGACCCGGTGATCGAGGAGGGCTGGGCGACGATCTCGTCGCACGCCAGAGCGATGTAGTACCCGCCGCTCGCCGCGACCTCGGCGAAGCTCGCGATCACGGGCCGCTTCGTGGTCTCGCGGAAGCGGAGGATCTCGTGGTACATCGTTTCGCTCGCCGCGACGGTGCCGCCCGGGGAGTTGATCCGCAGGACGACGGCGCGGACGTCCGGGTCTTCCGCCGCCTTGTCGAGCTGCATGACGAAGCGGTCCACGGCGCTCGTCCGCGACTCGATGAGCCCGCCGACGGGGGTTTCAGAGATCAGGCCGTCGACGTCGATCAGCGCGACCTTCGCGCTGAACGACCCCGCACCGCCCGCCTCGTCCACCACGCTCTCGGAGAGCTTGCCCGTCTGCGGGGCGAGGTCGATCGTGAACCTGCTGGGCAGGCACCCCGTGAGCCCGGCGAGCCCGATGAGCGACACGGACGCGGCGAGCAGGTACGCTCGCGGGCGCAGGATCGAACGAACCATGGCGAATGACGCGGGCCACATCCCGGTGCTCCTCTCGGAAGTTCTCGACGTCCTCGCGCCCGAACCGGGCGAGACGATGGCCGATGGTACGTCAGGGCGAGGCGGGCATGCGTCCGAGATCGCGAAGCGCCTCGCGCCGCGCGGGACGATCGTGCTCAACGACCTGGACGAGGGGAACCTCGCGTTCGCGCGCGAGCGGGTCGAGGCGGGAGCGCCGGGGGTCGGCGTGGTCGCGCTCCGGGGCAACTTCGCCGAGATCCCCCGAACAATGATCGAACAGGGACGGCGACTCAGCGGCCTGCTCCTCGATCTCGGCTTCTCATCGACGCAGATGGACACCGCCGACCGCGGGTTCAGCTTCATGCGCGAGGGCCCGCTCGACATGCGGTACGACCGCGCCTCGGGGGTCTCGGCGGCGGAGTACCTCGCGAGCGTCCCCGAGGACCAGCTCGCGGACATCCTGAAGCAGTACGGCGAGGAGCCCCGGGCCCGATCCATCGCGCGAAAACTTGTCGAACATCGCGAGAAGACTCCGATACACACCACGTCGGAGTTCGCGCAGATCGTCGCGGACGCGGTCGGAGGACGGGCGGCCCACGGACGGATCCACCCGGCGACCAAGGCCTTCCAGGCCCTCCGCATCGCGGTCAATGACGAGCTGGCGAGCCTGCGGTCGGTCCTCGAGTCGGTCGGCCGCTCCTGCGCCGCGTCGAAACGCGGCACGGGGCAGGCGTGGCTCGAATCGGGAGCGCGAGTCGCCGTGATCAGTTTCCATTCCCTCGAAGACCGCATGGTGAAGCGCTCGTTCGCGGAGCTGGTGAGCCGCGGGCTCGCCGAGCACCTCACGCGCAAGCCGGCGGAAGCGGGGGAGGAAGAAGTCACTGCCAATCCACGGTCGCGCTCGGCCAAGTTGCGGGCGATCCGCATCTCATAGAATCTTGACGCGCGGCGCGTCACACGGCGCCGGCGGGGACATACAACGAGGGGCAACGGACGCCCCACTGAGACGAAGCAGGGACGCTGACGATGACGCGGGAACAGAAAGTCGCACTCATTCTGGGGTTCGCCCTCGTGCTGGTCGTGGGGGTGCTCGTGAGCGATCACCTCTCCGGTGCCCGCGAGGCCACGCTCGTGGACATCGAGCTGCCCGAGACCGAAGACCGCCCCGTCTTCCGCACCTACGACGAAGAACCGCAATTCGCCCAGGCTCCCGCGATCAACGACCAGCCCGCCGGGTTCCTCGATCACATCGAGGACGAGCCGGTCGAGACGTACACCGCGCCGGTCGAGACGCCCGCCCTCGCGATGGGCGACCCCGTCGAAGAGGACACGATGCTCGAGACCATCCGCGACAGCGTCCGCGACGCGATGCACGAGCTCCGCAACGGCAACGGCCCCTCGCCCGCGTTCCAGACCGAGACCCGCACGATCACCATGGGCGAGCCCGTCGGCCGCTCGCGTGAGACCGTGGCGCCCGCCGGCTCGGGCGACGTCCGCGTCCACGTCGTCCGCAAGGGCGAGACGCTCTGGGCCATCGCCGAGCGCTACTACGGCACCGGATTCGTCCACGCGGACCTGCTCCGCTACAACGCCGGCCGCATCCGCAACGCGGGCGAGCTCAACCCCGGGCTCAACCTGCTCATCCCCGACAGGCGCGACCTCGGCTCGGCCCCGCCCGCGACCGTCGCGACGCGCCCCGCCACGACACCCGCTCGCACGCAGGCGACACCGGCCACCACACGCACCTACACCGTCGCCAAGGGCGACACGCTCTCGGAGATCTCCCAGAAGCAGCTCGGCACGTCCAAGCGCTGGGAGGAGATCATGGAACTGAACGCCGACAAGATCGACGAGCCGACCGACCTTTACGTCGGCTTGAAGCTCAAGCTCCCCGCACGCTGAATCCGTTCCACGAGACCGGGACCCCGATGGCCGCGAAGCTCGCATTCCTGATCCTCGCCATCGCGCTCACCGGCGCGTCGCTGCTGTCCGTCCGTCAGCAGCGTGTGCAGGTGGTGCACGAGATGACGATGCACATCCGCCGAGCCGAGCAGACCGAGCGCGCGATCTGGCGCGCCCGGGCGGACCTCGCGGCGCAGGTCACCCCCGCGAAGATCCGCGCCACGCTCGATCGCCTCTCGGCCTCCTCGCCCGTCTTCGACGAGTATTGCCCGCCCGGCACGCTCATCGTGGCCGACGATCCCCTGCCCATGAGCCACGCGGAATGAGCGAGCCGGCCGAGACGAGGTTCGTCCCCCGCGAGCCGCCGCGCGACCGCTTCCGCTCCGTCGCCTTTTTCTGCGCCTCGCTCGTGCTCGTCCTGCTGGGCGGCGCGTTCGTCCGCACGGTGCAGCTCCAGACGATGCCCGAGGCCGAGCTCGCCGCCTTCGTGACCGAGCGCCTGAGCACCCGCCAGCGCGAGGGCGCTCGCGGAGACATCGTCGACCGTCGCGGCCGCCTGCTGGCCTCGACGCGCGTCGGCTACCGCGTTTTCGTCGACCCGTCCAAGCTCGAGCCGCCCTACGGCCAGCTCATCCACGACCTCGCCCGCGTCACCGGTGTCCCGCACCACGAGGTCGCCGAGCGCCTCCTCCCGATTATCGAGCGGAGCAGCCAACGCGTCAACGCGGGCGAGTCGCCCCTGCGCTACGTCTCGATCGGCGGCATCCTCGACGACGGCCAGTACGCCGACGCGATCGAACTCGATCACAAGGGCGTCCACCTCGAGACGCGCTCCGTCCGCGAGTACCCCGCGGGCGAGATCGTCGCGAACCTCGTCGGCAAAGTCGGCGTCGACCACAACGGCCTGCTCGGGATCGAATCCACGCGCGACCGCGACATGACCCCGAGCCCGGGGACCCTCACGTACACCCGCGACGCCCGCGGCAACGCCCTCTGGGTGAGCAACGGCGCGTTCCAGAGCTCGGGCAAGGGCGAGGCGGTCCGCCTCTCGATCGACCTCGTCCTCCAGGAGATCGCCCGGGAGGAACTCGAGCGCGGCGTGCTCGAAGCCAACGCCGCGGGTGGGCGGCTCGTCATGGCCGACCCCGCGACGGGCGAGATCCTCGCGATGGTCGACCACGTCCGCGAGATGGAAGGCCTCACGCCCTTCGACCTGAAGAACCCGCCGCGCCGCGACGTCACGGACGCCGGCACGGTCCGCTTCGAGACGATCAAGGACCCGGGCGACGTCCCGCACCCCGCGATGCGCCGCAACCGGTGCGTCGAGGACCTCTACGAGCCGGGCTCGACGTTCAAGTCGTTCGTCTGGTCCGTCATCACCGAACGCGGCCACGCCAAGGCCAACGAGACGATCGACACGCACAAGGGCCTCTGGAAAACGAAGTACGGACGCACCGTCAAGGACGTCACGCCGAAGGACGAGCTCTCCTGGAGCGACGTCCTCGTGCACTCGTCGAACATCGGCATGGCGCAGGTCGCGGAGCGCATGAGCTTCTCCGAGACGCGCCGCGGGCTGGAGCGCTTCGGCTTCGGCCTGCGCACGGGCATCGACCTGCCGGGCGAATCGACAGGCCTGCTTACGAGCGCCAAGGACTGGTCGAAGTACACGCAGACGAGCGTGGCGATGGGGTACGAGGTCGGCGTGACGCCGGTTCAGATGGTCCGCGCCTTCTGCGCATTCGCCCGCGAGGGCGACGACGCCGGCACGCTGCCCACGCTCCGCGTCTCGTCGAGCGCCAAGGACGGCATCGACCAGGGCGTGCGCTACCGCGTGCTCGAGCCGTGGGTCGTCTACCTCGCCCGCGAGGCGATGGAGCGCGTCTCGCAGGCGATGATCAACCGCTACGTCAACATGAAGAGCAACGAGACGCCCTTCCAGTACCGCATCTTCGGCAAGTCCGGCACCGCCGAGATCGTCCGCCCGGACGGGCGCGGGTACTTCCGCAACCAGCACAACTCGAGCTTCCTCGCCGCCGCGCCCGCCGAGGCGCCGCGGATCGTCGTGCTCGTCGTGATCGACGACCCCGGGCCCGAGCGGGTCCGGAGCCGCACGCACTTCGGCAGCGCCGTCGCCGGCCCCGTGGTGTGCCGCGTGGTCGAGCGGGTGATGGGGTACATGGGCGTGCCGCCCGAAGCGAAGCCGGCGAACTTGGCGCAGTCGAACTGAAGTTCCACGGGCTGGAAGCCCGTGCCACGG
>CAJNJA010000559.1:0-21580 GCA_905231915.1 Symbiodinium necroappetens | reverse complement strand
TTCATCTTCTTGTAGAGCGTCGTGCGGTTGATGCCGAGCTGGTCCGCGGTGACCTGGCGGTTCCACTCGTTGGCGTCGAGCGCCTTGAGGATGATCGCCCGCTCCGGGTCGCGGAGGGCGTCGGTGAGCGTCATGGGGACCCACGGGCCGTCGTCGAACCCGAGCGAGAGCTTCGCGCCGGGGCCCTCGCCCCGGACGGCGTCCGGCAGGTCCTCGGGCGTGATCGTCGGCCGCTTGGAGAGCACGACGGCGCGCTCGATGAAGTTCGCCAGCTCGCGCACGTTGCCCGGGAACTCGTACCGCTTGAGCAGATCGAGCGCCTCGTCGTCGATGCCGACGACCGTTTTGCCGTGCTCGCGCGAGTGCTTGGCGAGGAAGTGGTCCACGAGGAGCGGGATGTCGCTCGTCCGCTCGCGGAGCGAGGGCAGGTCGATGCGGATGACGTTGATGCGGTAGTACAGGTCCTCGCGGAACTCGCCGCGCTGCACCAGGTCCTCGAGCGGTTGGTTGGTGGCGAGCAGGACGCGCGTGTCGACTTCGACGGTCTTGTTTGACCCGACGGGCTCGAACTTCCGCTCCTGGAGCACGCGGAGCAGCTTCACCTGCATCGCGGGCGAGGCGGAGTTGATCTCGTCGATGAAGATCGTTCCGTTGTGCGCCGCGAGGAAGCGGCCTTCCTTGTCGTCGTGTGCCCCGGTGAAGGCGCCCTTGACGTGCCCGAACAGCTCGGACTCGAGGAGCGTTTCCGGCATCGAGCCGCAGTGGATCTCCACGAACGGCCCGCTCGCACGGTCGCTCCGCTCGTGCACCGCCCGCGCGACCATCGACTTGCCCGTGCCGGACTCGCCCGTGAGCAGGACGGTCGCCCGGGACGAGGACACCGCCTCGATGAGCTCGAACGCCTTGGACATGCGGTAGTCCGACCCAACGATTTCCCCGAGCCCGTCCTTCGCGCTCAGCTTCTGCTTGAGCGAGAGGTTCTCCTTGAGGAGCATCTGCTCGCGCTTGGCCCGCTCGATCGAGAGCATCAGCTCCGACTCGATGATCGGCTTGGCGATAAAGTCGATCGCGCCCTCGCGCACCGCCTCCACGGCCGTCTCGATCGTCCCGTAGCCGGTGATCATGATCACGGCGGTGGCCGGGAAGTCCGAGCGGATCTCGCGCAGGAGCGTCATCCCGTCCTTCGCGGGCATGGACGCGTCGGTGATGACGATCTCGAACGGCGCATCATCCCCGCGACCGAGGATGCTCTTGGCCTCGTGCGCGTCGTAGCACGACGCGACCTCGTAGCCCTCCTCATCGAGGAACTCCGCGAGCGAGTCGGCGACGATCGGGTCGTCGTCGACGACGAGCACCTTGCCGCGCACCTCGCCATCGCCCTTCGCGGGCGGGGCGCCGTGGCGCGTCTCGTCCGGGTGGCCGGTCAGCCTGAGGTTGGTCATTGTTCCGCTCCTCCCCCGAGGGATCCGGCGGGCACGCGCACCGTCAGCGTCGCGCCGGGCCCGTCCGTGTTGTTCGTCAGTTCGATCACCCCGCCGAGCTGCTCGACGATCGCCCGGGCGTGGCTCAGGCCGATGCCGGTCCGCTTCGAGCCGGAGACGCCCACCTCGAACGCGTCCTGGAGGACCTCGGGCGGCACGCCAGGGCCGTCGTCGGCGATCTCGAGCACGAGCGCGCCATCGCGGAGTCCCGCGCGGAGCGCGACCGTCCCGGAGACGTCCATCGCGTCGATCGCGTTCCAGAGCCCGTTCAGCGCGACGGATTCCAGCCCGCACGCGCGGAGCTGTTCGACGCCCTCACCGATCTCGGACTCGATCATGATCGACCGCTCGGCGCACGCCGGCAGGACCGTGTCCAGCGCCATCTCCAGCGCGTCGTCGAGCGAGCGCGACGAGTCGCGGTAGGGGATCGACGCCGGGTCGGCCGTCCGCAGCGCGGCCCGGGTCAGAGCCGCGAGCTCGAGCAGCGCGGTCTCGGCGCGTTTCAGGGACGAAACGTCCGCGGGGTTCTCCGTGTGGCGTGCGAGCAACGACACCGACCGCAGCGCACCGTCCAGGCGGTTGGCCACTTCGTGCGCAAAACGGCGCAGCTCGACTTCCTCTCCGGGCGCGTGTTGACGGCGCACCGCATCCTGATCCATCGGTCAGTCCTCCTCGGCAACACGGATCGACCGATATCAAGGGCGAATTGAGTCGCCGGTGAGAAAAATCAACATGAATTTCACTTCACGATGATGGGCGTTCGCAACGTGTTGCGTCCGTCAGACGGATAACACGAGGCGGACCGCCGCCGCGATCATCACGAGGGCGAACACGCTCCGCACCGCGCGCGTCGGGAGCGTGTGCGTGAGCCCGGCGCCGAGGTGCCCGCCCAGCATGCTCGTGGGGGCGAGGATCAGCGCCAGGATGACGGCGTTCCGCCACATCTCCCCGTGCTGCTCGAGCGTGGTGATTTTGAGCAACGCCCCGACGCCCGCGGTGACGGCCATCACCGAGGCGCTGGCCGCGATGGCGTTGCGGATGGGCAGCTTCATGATGAGCTGCGCGAGCGGGACGGCGATCGCCCCGCCCCCGATGCCCAGGAACCCCGCGAAGAAGCCCATCACGCCGCCCACCGTGGCGCTGCGGGGCCACGTGACGGTCTCCGGCCCGTCCATCGTTCGCTCGCCCCGGGTCGGCCTGATCGCCTTCACGGTGGACTCGATCGCGACGTAGACGAGGAAGAGGCCGAAGACGATCCGGAGCGTCCGCTGGTCGAACGCGTTGGAGAGGAAGACGCCCGCGATGATCGCGACGAGCGTCGCGGGGAGCATCACTTTGAAGACGTCCATCCGCAGCGCCCCCGCGGCCTTGTGGCGCATCGCCGCGGGGAGGGCGACGGCCACGTTCACGACCATCGCGGACGCCTGGTAGAGGTGCTGGTGCTGCCCGAGGAGGATGATCATGGCGGGGATCATGATGACCGAGCCGCCGATGCCGACGAGCCCGCCGACGAGCCCCGCGACGAGCCCGACGCCCGCGAGCACCGCGTACTCGACAGGAGACGTGATCGCGAAGTGGTGGGGGGCGGTCATCGTGGGCTACTCTACTTGCTCGGAATGCACCCCGCGCCGCACCCGGCGCGACCGGAAGGAACGGACCCGATGCACGATGTCCGCGTCGTCACCGTGACGCTCAACCCCGCGATCGACCACCTGCTCGAGGCGCCGCAGTTCGCCGTGGGCTCGCACGTCCGGGCCCGGCGCATCGGCCGCAACCCCGCGGGCAAGGGCGTGAACGTGGCGCGCGTGATCTCCACGCTCGGCTCGCGCTGCATCGCGACGGGCTTCGTCGGCAAGGGCGAGCTGGAGATGTTCGAGTCCTTCCTCGACGAGCGCGGACGCGGGCGCGCGACGAACCAATTCCTCGTCATCCGCGGACGCACGCGCGACAACGTCACCATCATGGACCCCGTCCTCGACACCGAGACGCACATCCGCGAGCAGGGCTTCCACGTCGTCCGCGAGGACATCACGCGACTGCTCAGCAAGGTCTCCATGCTCGCCCGCGAGGGCACCGTCTTCGTCTTCGGCGGCTCCATGCCCGAGGGCATGACGATCGGCGATTTCCGCTCCCTCGTGCACGCCGCCCAGGACGGCGGCGCCCGCGTGATCGTGGACGTCGCCGGCGAAGCGCTCGAGGTCATGCGCGAAGAGCCGCTCTGGATGCTCAAGATCAACCAGGACGAGTTCCGCACCTTCGTCGGCAAACCACTGGAAACCGAGGACGACCTTGTCAACGCCGCCATCGCCGTCAGCACGCGCGAGGGCGGGCACTACGCCCACGTCGTCATCACACGCGGCGCCGCGGGCGCGATCGCCGTCACCCCGGGCGAGACCGCCGTCGGACGCGTCTTCATCCACCCGGGGCGCATCGCGCACACCGTCGGCTGCGGCGACGCGATGCTCGCCGGCATCCTCCACGGCTCGCTCCGGGGAGAAGAGTGGGACGAGTGCCTCCGCCACGGCCTCGCCGCGGCCACCGCGACGGCCGTGTCGCGTGAGCCGGGAGACATCGCCCTCGAGGACGTTCAGGAGTTCTACGAGGCCGCGGACGTGCAGGTGACGGCCCGGATCATGTGATCCGAGGCCGCAAACGAGCCGAATTCTCCGAATTTTTGTCTCGCCGTTATCGGGCAGTGCGATCCGGTCGATAGCCCATGCGAGGCCCGATCACGCGGGATTCGGCCAGAATCCACCGGAATCGGTGGGCGGGCCATTCGGACGATCCGCGCAGACCGTTGTGGACGGAAAGAAGAGTGAGGACTAACGTTTTGTTCCTGTGCAGGGATGGCACAGTGTGGAGAGCCGGCGATCGCCGGCCTCGAACACGGACGTCACCAGACTCCGAGCCGCCGGCGAAGCACCCCGTGCCGCCCGCGTCCCCCTTCCCGCAAGACGAGCACAGCACCAGATGAGCACACGTTCCACGAGCACGGTCCGCGCGGTCACCACTCGCTATCGCGTCGTCAAGACACTCGCCGTACTCGCGCTCGCCGTCCTCGTCTCGCTCTCCGCAGTCATGACCAAGCGCTCCGGCGCCCTGGGCGCCCCGCTCGCCGCGCTCGACGCTACGCCGCGTCCGGTGCAGACACAGGCCGCCTCGTTCGTCCCCTCCGCGCTCGTGACGTCATCGGCCCGCGAGCCGGAGCACACGCAGGGCGCGACCATCACCGTCGACCGCGTCGAAGAGATCGACGAGACCGACCTCCGCGTCCGCTACTTCGACGGCCGTGCCTGCCGACCCTCGAAGGTTCTCTGGATGACCGTCACCGCGTACTCGCCCGACCACCGCTCCTGCGGCAAGTGGGCGGACGGCTACACCGCCTCGATGAAGAGCGTGTGGACCAACGCCATGAAACTCGTCGCCGCCGACCCGAAGGTCCTGCCCATCGGCTCGATCATCTCGGTGCCCGGCTACTCGAACGATGAGATCGTCCCGGTGCTCGACGTCGGCGGAGCCATCAAGGGCGCCCGCCTCGACGTGCTCTACCCCTCGCACTCGATCGCGCGGAAGTGGGGCGTCCAGACCCTGCCCGTGACGGTGTGGGAGTACATCGACGAGGCCGACGCGAGCTGAGCGAGCTCACTTCGCGCGGATCGAGTCCACCCGGACATCCAGGAACAGCTCGGCCATCGGCCCGATGAAGATCCCGCGCCCGTTGTCCTCGGCCGTCATGCGGTCCGTCTCGACGCCGATGCGCGGCGAGACCTCGCCGGTGAGGACCCAGGTGGTCGACTCGTCCGCGTCGCGCAGCATCCGGAGGTCGTCGGCCCGGAGCCGCACGGCGAACGGCTCGCCCTCGGGCTGACCCGTGATCGAGCCGAGCGAGCGGAACGTCGCCTCGATGCGCCCGACCGCCGGGCCGTCGCTCGAATCGAGCACGACCTCCCAGGTGATCGGCCCTTGTCGCTCGCGCCGCACGTCGCTCGCCCACCCCCGGATCTCTCGGATGCGCGCCCCGCGGGCGCGGCGGTCGTCAGGGTCGAGCTCGCCGAACGTGTTCTGGTACTCGAGACGGAGCGTTTCGATGTAGTCCGAGCTCGACGCGAAGGGGTCCTCGATGATGCCCGCCTCACCGCCCCCGGAATCGTCGCCACCTTCGCCGCCCCCTCCGGCGGTGCGCATGTTGCGGAGGCGTTTCACCTCGTCGCTCAGGGCCTTGATCTGCTGGTTGGCCCGCTCGAGTCGCTCCTCGAGCTCGGCGATCTGTTCCTTGAGCTGCTTGTTCTCCTCGGCGAGGTCGGCCTGGGCCAGCGCCGGCGACGGCGCCGCGAGAGAGAGCGCGAGCAGGAAGAGGGCGAACACGGGGAGCAGGCGTCGAGCGGTCATGCGGTGTCCTTTCACGAAATCACGTGCGGTCCGGCGTACTATACGTCCACACCGTCGAGAGGATTCGCTCCATGCTCACGAGCACCGGGGAAGACAGGCCCACGAGACCCGAGCATCTGCTCACGCCACGCCTGGCGGCGCAGATCGAGCGCCTCGACCTCCGAAGCCACAAGTTCTTCGCCGGCAAACTCCAGGGCGAGCGCCGCTCCAAACGGCGCGGGCGCTCGGCCGAGTTCGACGACTTCCGCAACTACGTCCGCGGCGACGACCTGCGATTCATCGACTGGAACGCCTACGCCCGCTTCCAGAAGCTGTTCATCAAGGTCTTCCTCGAGGAGGAGGACCTCTCGCTCCAGATCGCCGTCGACGCCTCCTCGTCGATGGACACCGGATCGCCCAACAAGCTGCTCTACGCCTGCCGCCTCGCGATGGGCCTCGCGTACGTCGGCCTCGTGCAGAACAACCGCGTCGGCCTGACGGTCTTCGGCTCGCCGGCCGCGTCCCGACCCGCGCGGTGGAGCGACCGGCGCGGGCGATTTCACGCCCCGGGCGTCGGCAAGTTCCTCATCGACCACGCCCTGGGCGGGGAAGAGCGCGCCGCGAACGGCCCGGGCCCGACGCCCGACGGCAACCGCTTCAACGTCGCCCTCAACCAGCTCGCCCGACAGCGCGTCGGTTCGGGCGTGCTCGTCGTTATCTCCGATTTCCTCATCGACGAGGGCTACGAGCCCGGCCTCAAGGCCCTCGCGGCCGCCGGCTCGTCCCGGGCGCGCGGCTTCGACATCTTCTGCCTGCAGACGCTCTCGCCTTCGGAGATCAACCCCGCGAAGGAGGTCGAGGACGGCCGCCTCACGGGCGACCTGCGCTTCACCGACATCGAGTCCGGCCGCGCGAGCGAGCTGACCATGTCCGCCGCGCTGCTCGAGACGTACCGCAAACGCTTCGACACCTACGAAGAACGGCTCACGACCTTCTGCGCGGCGCGCGAGATGAACCACCTGCTCCTCGACACCTCCGTGCCGGTCGAGCAGGTGATGCTGGATTCGCTCAGGGCCCAGGGGATGCTGGTGTAAGGGCGGCAATCGGCAGGTCGGCAGTCGGCAGTCGTAAAAACAGCGCCGCGCTTCCAAGCCCGATTGCCGACTGCCGACTGCCGACTGCCGACTGCCGAATCTCGTTACTTCGCCGCCAGCACGTCCTCGGAGACCCCGAGGTACTCGTGCATGTATCGATCGTACGTCTCGGCGTCTTCGTCCCGCGACAGGTCCAGGCGAAGCTCGTTGATGACCTTCGTCCCCTGCCCGATCCACTCGCGCCACGTCTCGGCCGAGATGTTCTCCTTGATCCACTCCCCGACCGGACCCTTGAAGGGCGGCGCGTCGAGCTGCGTCCCGGGTCGGCCCGTCTTCGCGCAGACGAACGCGCCGGACGCGATGAGCTGCTCGACGGACGTGTCCTCGCCCTCGACCTTGGGGACCTCCATCCCCAGTTGCTCCATCATCTCCGCCATCGCGCGTTTCGGGAGCAGGTCGCCGCGCTTCGCCGCGACCTCGTAGCCGGCGCTCAGCGCCTCCTTCGCCTGCGCCTCGTCCCCGGCCTTGACGAAGTTCTCCGCCGCGAGCTGGAACGCCTTGCTCATCTCCGGGTTCGCCTTGGTGCAGGCGATGTAGCTGTTGGCGGCGTCGGCGAACCGCTCGGCCTGCGCGTACGCGCTGGCGAGCGAGAAGTGGGCCATCTCGTTATCCGGATCGGCCTGGGCCATGTTCTCGAACTGGGCGATGCGTTGATCAAGGTCCATCGGGTCGGGTTTCCTCGCGTGTGGAGTCGTGCGTGTCAGGGACAAGGATAGCCCCTCCGCGCGCCCGCTTCTGTACGATCTGCCCATGACCGACGAGGAACGCGACCGTTTCGACGACCTGCTCGACGAGGTCGTCGAGCGCCTCCCTCCCAGGGTGATGGACCTGCTCGCCGAGGTGCCCCTCATCGTCGACGACGAGCCCCCCGAGGTCATCCTCCGCGAGCTCCTCTCCGACTTGCCCGAGGGCGACCCCACCACCGCGGACGACCTCCGGGAGGAGCTCTGCGGCCTTCATACGGGCGTGCCCATCACGGAGAAGAGCGTCGAGGAAGGCGTCGACCTGCCCGAGGAGATCCGGATCTTCCGTCGCGGCATCGTCGCCCACGCCGGCGGCTGGGCGGACGAGGACGTCGTCTACGACGAGATCCGCATCACCGTCCTCCACGAGATCGGCCACCACTTCGGGCTCGACGAGGACGACCTGGCGGAGCTGGGATACGACTGAACTTCGTGCTCAGCCCATCGCGGCTTCGAGGTCCGCGTCGCTCGCTTCCATGGAGGTGTACACCTTCTGCACGTCGTCGTTGTCCTCCAGCGCCTCGACGAGGCGGAGGACCTTCGCGACGTCGCCGCCCGCGACGGCGGTGGGGGTGTCCGGGATCATCGTCAGCTCGCTCGACGCGATCTCGATGCCCGCGCCCTCGATGGCCTCTTTGACCGTCAGGTAGTCCGCCGGCTCGCAGGTGACGGTCCAGTACCCGTCCTCGTTCGCCACGTCCTCCGCGCCGTTCTCCAGCGCGAGTTCCATCAGCGCGTCCTCGCTCGCGTTCGCCTCTTCGATGGAGACGATCCCCTTCGCCTGGAACATGTAGCTCACGCACCCGTTCGCGCCGAGGTTGCCGCCGTGCTTGGAGAAGATGGCGCGCATCTCGGGGGCGGTGCGGTTGCGGTTGTCGGTGAGGCAGTCGACGATCACCGCGACACCATTCACCCCGTAGCCCTCGTAGCGGACGTCCTCGTAGTTGTTCGCGTCCTGGTCATCGCCCGCGCCCTTCTTGATGGCGCGCTCGATGTTGTCCTTGGGCATGTTCGCGGCCTTGGCCTCGTCGATGGCGTACCGCAGCGCGAGGTTCATGGTCGGGTCGCCCCCGCCGTGCTTGGCCGCGACGATGATCGCCTTGGAGCACTTGCTCCACATCGTGCCCTTCTTGGCGTCGACGCGGGCCTTGCGGTGCTTGATATTCGCCCATTTGCTGTGGCCGGCCATGGCTGACGTGCTCCTGCGTGTACCGTTCGATGAAGGATTGGGGGATTCTTGGTCGAGCCGGGTATTCTCGCCCGGATACGAGCCCGTCTCAAGGGGACGAGCCGGCCGTCTCCGCGATCGCGAGCGGGTCCCGGTCCTCGTTCGCGGCGCGGACCTTCGCCCGGCACGCGTCGGCCACCCGCGAGTACTCCTCGACGACGGCGTCGGGGACCTCGAAGGGGCGGTCGATCAGCCCGAACGATTCCGCGTTCGCCGCGGAGAGGTTCCACATCTTGATGGCCTCTTCCCGCTCCCCGGCCGCCCAGAGGGCGTCGCCCAGGTGATCGATGACGACCACAAGGGTCACCTGGCCGTAGAACGCGTCCTCGAGCGATTCCTGCTTGTCCGGGCCGCGCAGCTGGGCGGCGGCGTTCCGCTCGTTGGCGCGGATCTGCTGGCGGACGAGGTCCTCGGCGCGCCTGAGCACCTCGATCGCCCCCGGGCCGCCGTCCGGGCCCTCGCGGTGCATCCCGAGTTTGTGCAGCGCCCAGCCGTACGAATCGACGATGTGCGCCCGAGCCGGCTCGGCCATGTACGCCCGCCGGATGAGCTCGTACGCCTCGCGCGGGTCGTCGCCGCGTTCGAGCATCCGGTAGCCGAGGTTGTTGTTGGCTTCCGCGTGATCGGGGTCCCGACCGAGGATGAACCGGTAGAGCCGGTCGCTCTCCGCGTCCGGCGCGCCGGTCGCGCTCACCGCGATCGCGCAGTCGTACGCGAGCATCTCGGCCGTCGGCGTGAACCGGAACACCCGCTCGATCGGCTCGCTCAGGAGCGAGGCGGTCCCGTCGAAGAGCTCCTCGAACAGGCCCTCGTCAGCCATCGAACGGATCGTCGCCCGGATGGCGTCGCACGTGCGCCCGTACAGCTCCTCCTCGCTGCGGTCGACACCCTCCAGCTTCGCGAGCGAGAACCAGAGCGAGGCGAGGTACACCTGGCGCGAAAGCCCCCCGTCACCTTCGGAACGCTCGTTGAGCAGCTCGAAGAACCCGAACACCCGGTCGTCCATCCGCTGGATGCCAAACGTCACGAGCAGGAACGCCTCGAGCGCCTCGCGGCGCTGCTCGGGCGTGATCTCGCCCTCGAAAAACAGCGAGACGAGCTCGGGCGCGTCGCCGCCGCTCTGGTACGCCAACGCCGCGGCGTCCGACCGCAGCGTCGGCGGCGCGGAGGGATCGATGCGGATCAGCGTGCGCAAAAACTCGTGCATCTCCCCGGGGTCGAGCCCGAGGCGCGTCGCCTGGCGGGCGATCCCCTGGACGAACGAATGGATGCCGGTGCGCTGCTCGTCGGTGAGCCGGTCGTACACCGGCCCGAGACGCTCGAGCACGGCTGTCATCCCCGGGACGTTCGCGCGGCGCTGCTCGATCTGGAGCCGCACGATCTCTCGCTCGACGGAGAACGGCCGGCTCTCGATCATCGCGAGCACGAGCCCGTCCGCGTCGCGTTCACGCTCGAACTCACGCCGGTAGATGTCCGCGAGCTGCACGCGCACCTCGTCGTCGCCGGGGTACCGCTCGAGCCATGACTCGAGCAGCTCCGCGGCGGACGTGTCGCGGTCGAGGCCCAGCAGCAGCTCGGACCTCCAGAGGGTGTACCGGGACTCGTAGGGCGCCTGCGTGGCGCGCGCGTCGAGCCACTCGATCCCTTCCTCGTAGAGCCGGCTGGCGTTGAGGATCGCGAAATAGAGCTGGTCGACGCCCGGGTCCGGCGCATCGTCGTTCGCCGCATCGCGCAGGATGCGGTACGCCACGCTCGTGCGCCCCGAGAGGATCAGGTCCTGCGCCTGGCTCATCGTCGTCAGCGGGTGGCCCTCCGGCAGCGGCCCGAGCGAATTCAGGACACGTTCACGGAACCGCTGGCCGTCGGCGCTGTCGATCCGGTAGCTCAGCGTGTAGAGCTGCGTCGCGGCGGGCAGGTACGACGGCGCCGCGCGGTTCGCACGCTGGAGCACGCCGAACACCTCGGCCACCGACCGCCCCGCCCTCGCGAGCACCCGCGCCCGCGTGACCAGCGCCTCGGCCGTCGCCTCGGGATTGTTGGCCGCGAGCGTCTCGGCGCGCTGTGCCGCGGCCAGCGCGTCCTCGTAGCGTTCGAGCATGGACCACGCGTTGGCGACCTCCACCTGCGTCCACGGGCTGGTGGCGTCGGTCATCTTCGCGAGCTCGGCCGTGGCGTCGTCCCACCGATCCGCCCGGACGAGTTCCTGGGCCCGCATCGCACGGGCCATGCGCCCGATCGGCGTGCCGAAGGACGCGGCGTCCCACGACTCGAGCGCCCCGCCGGGTTCGCCGTTGACGGAGTAGAGCAGCCCTCTGACGTACGCCCTGGAATCGACAACCTCCGCCGGCGCCGATTCGTCGATCTCGACCGCGTCCGCGATCTCCGTGAGCGAATCCCAGAGCCACGAGGCCTGCGCCGCGACGCTACGCCCCGTCTCCGGGGCGAGCGCGATGAGCGAGACGAGCGTGCCCGCGCGGTCGGGAGCGGGCGTCGTGCTCATGAGCTCGAAGAGCAGCCGCCGCGCGTCGTCGTTCCGCGGATCCGCACGCAGCTGCGTCAGCAGGTACCCGGTCGCCCCGTCCGTGCCCATCGAAACAGCGCTCGCGCGGAGCAACGCCGGCCGGAGCCGCGCGGCGCGGTCCTCGTCGAGCAGACCCGCGGACTCCACGAGCGTCCGTCCCAGCAGCCCGCGGTCCTCAAGTCGCGACGCGACATACTCGAGCAACCGGGACGTCTCGCCGTTCACGCTCACCCGCTCGGTCAGGATCGATTCGGTCAGCGCCTTGATCGCATTGGCGGGGCGTCCGAGACGCAGCATCGCGTACAGCCGGCGCGCCAGCGCTTCGGCCTGGTCCACGCCGTCAAGCCGGTAGGCACGCTCGTACCACTCCCCGGCCGCGACGGGGTCGCCGAGCCGCATCATCGCGTCGCCCACGCGCACCGCCCGCTCGCCCCGCTCGCGGTACAGCGCCGAGAGCTCGTCCTGGTGCGTCGGGGAATACGGCGCCCGCGCGGGGAGGTCCACGGCGAGCGAGGTCGCCTCCGCCGCGGCGCGGTCGTAGCCGAGATCGCCGAGCGCCCGGCCGAGCCGGTCGTGGGTCAGAAAGGGCAGGGCCCCGTCCTCGACGCTCCCGAGCTTCGCCCGCAGCGAGAAGAGGTAGGGCAGCGCCTCGTCGGTCCGGCCGAGGGTGATCGCCTGGAGGCTCAAGACGTCCAGCGCGTCGGGGTTCGTCGGGTCGAGCTCGATGACACGCCGGTACGCCCCGGACGCCGCGATCCGGTTGCCCATCCCGCGGTACGCCTCGCCCAGCGCGAGCCACGGCTCGACGCTGCCCGGCGTGAGGCGCGTCGCGGTGGTGAGCCGATCGACCGCGTCGTCGTACTCGCCTGCGCGGAGCGCGTGCAGGCCCTTGATGTACGCCCGCAGCGCCGGCGAGCGCCTTGACGTGTCCGTCACGGGCTCGCGGGCCTCGAGGACCGGTTCGGGCATCGGGAAATCGGCGGCCGCCTCGTCGAGCGTGAGGAACGCCCGCTCGCTCTCCGCGGAGACGGGCTCGAGCAGCGCCGGGTCGACCAGCGGCGGCAGCGGCACGCCATCCGTCAGCCGGACCCTCGCCCGCTCGCGCTCGACCATCCGGTCGACTCGCTCGAGCGTGCGCGGCGGCCCGTCGGTCGAGCCGGTCTGCACCGAGGACGCGCACCCCGCGAGCGCGATCAGCGCGGCCAGCAGGAGCGGGGACGCACGGTGTGTTCTCGCGTTGGTGGACATCACACCCATAGTACGCACGCGCGGACCCCCGGATTCGGACCGCTCACGCCTTGGAGGTCTTGCGGCTCGATTTCTTCTTGGACGATTTCCCGGCGGACTTCTTGCCGCCCTTGCTCGCGATTTCCGGGCACCCCTCGTCCGCCCACGCCTGCAGCGCGTCGTACACCCCGGGGCCGTCGCTCGCGCGGACCACGCGCTCCATCGCGCCGATCGCGTCCGTCACGGCTGTGCCCGGTTCGAAGAGCTCCATCGCGATCATGGACTCGAGCATCCGGTCGTCGATCGGCACCGCGTGGGCGCCGAGCGTCACGAGCGTCATCCGGGCGCTGACGTACGGCGTGATCCCCTCGATCGTCTCGAGATACTTCCGCCCGTCGCGCTTGGACATCTCCAGGCACGACGCGATGCTCACCTCGTGCTCGCGGTTGTACACCTCGTCCAGCGCCGCGAGCATCCGCTGCACCCGCTCCTCGAGGTTCGGGTACTGCACGCCGAGCATCTCGGCGAGCTCGTCCGCCTGCGTGACGCGGAGCTCGTTGTCGTCCACGAACGCCCCGCTGAACTTCTTGAACGCGATGTTCGCCTTCGTGCTCGTCGTGTTCCACAGGAGGAAGGAGAAGACGAGCTCGTTGATGGGCGTCATCGGCTCGTACGGCTCCGCCGGCGCGAACGACTTGGTCACGGCCTTGACGAACGACTCGAGTTTCTTGGTGCTGACTGCGGCGCTCAATGCTGTGCCTCCGCGTCGCCCGCTTTGGGTTCCGGGGCGACGGTGTGTGCGTGGTCTTCGGATGGGTTGTTCTCGTCGCGCAGCTCCGACAGCGCCCGGAGGACGCCCGCCTGGTTCTGCGCGCCGGTGTCGTGCTTGAAATGGATGACGGGCGCCTTGGGCAGCGCGATCTGGTTCGAGATCACGTGACGCACGTGCTTCGACGCCGAGCGCAGCCCGTGCATCGTGAGGTCCTTCTGGTCCTCGGGCAGCATCGTGACGTACACGCTCGCGTCCTTGAGGTCTCGCGTGACCTTCACGTCCGTCACCGTGATGATCGGCGCCAGGCGCGGGTCGGAGAGGCCCTCGGCCAGCACCTTCTGCACCGCGCGCTTGATCACGGAAGCGACCTGGTCCGTCCGGTGGCTCATCGGCTCGACTCCTCGATCGCCCGCTCGCCGAGCGCCTCGAACGCCTTCGCGTCCTCGTCGGTCCACGCGGGCTCGCCCTCGGAGAGCTGGCCCTTGAAGAACGAGTCCGAGCTGATCACGCTCCGGCGACGGCCGCCCGTGCGGTACTCGGTCCCGCCGTCGATCTTCCGCTCCACGGCGTCCAGCACGGCGCTCACACGCTCCGGATCGCCCGAGACGAACGAGACGCCGAGGACGCCCAGGCGCAGGTGGTCCTGCGCGGCGACCTCCGCGACGCTCACCAGGTGCTCGCGGTGCAGGCGGTCCTTGAGGGACTTCACCACGCGCCGCTTGTCCTTGAGCGAGAAGCTCTCGTCGAGGAGCAGTTCGATTTCCAGAACGCCAAGGTGCATCGGTTCACTCTCTCACGCGGCGCTCAGAGCGTCCGCTTGACCTCGACCTTGCGGAAGCACTCGAGGATGTCGCCTTCCTTGATGTCGTCGTAGCCGGCGATCTTCATGCCGCACTCCTGGCCCGCCTTGACCTCTTTCGCGTCGTCCTTGAACCGCTTGAGCTGCTCCAGGACGCGGTCCTGCTCGATGACGATGTCGTCCCGCGTGACGCGGATGAGCGCGTTCCGCTCGATCGACCCGTCCGTGACGTAGCAGCCCGCGATCGCGCCGACTTTCGTGATCTTGAAGACCTGGCGGACCTCCGCGTGCCCCAGAACCTCTTCCCGGAGCTCCGGCTCCAGCAGGCCCTCGGCCGCGGCCTTCATGTCGTCCATGATGTCGTAGATCACGCGGTACGAGCGGATCTCGACGCCCTTCTCCTCGGCCAGCTTCCGCGCCTTGTTCGACGGGATGACGTTGAAGCCGAGGATGACCGCGCCGGACGCCGACGCGAGCGTCACGTCCGACTCCGTCACGCCGCCGACCGCCGCGAAGAGGCACCGCACGCGGACCTCGTCCGTCGAGATCTCTTCGACCGACTTTTTGATGACCTCGACGGAGCCCTGCACGTCGGCCTTCACGACCACGAGCAGCTCCTTCTTCTCCGAGTCTTTCATCTGCGCGAACATCGAGTCGAGCGTCACCTTCGGCGTCGCCAGCTCCTTCTCGCGGATCTCGTCGCGGACGTGCTCCGCCGCCTGCTGCGCCTCCTTGAGGCTCTTGACGATGTAGAACTTGTCGCCAGCGCCCGGCAGCACGTCCAGGCCGGAGATCTGCACCGGCGTGGAGGGCGTCGCCTCTTTGATCCGCTCGCCGCGGTCGTTCAGGATGTCGCGCACACGCCCGAACGCCCGGCCCGCGACGATGTTGTCGCCGACCTTCAGCTCGCCCTGCTGCACGAGCAGGTTCGCCACGGCGCCGCGGCCCTCTTCCTGACGCGACTCGATGACCGTGCCGGTCGCCGCGCCCTGGAAGTCCGCACGGAGCTCCAGCAGCTGCGCCTGCAGGTCCAGGATCTCGAGCAGGTCGGTGATGCCGTCGCCCGTCGCGGCCGACGTGCGGACTACCTCGGTCTCGCCGCCCCAGTCCGTCGGGTTGAGCCCCTCCTCGGTGAGCTGGCCCAGGATGCGCTGGATGTTCTCGTCCGTCGCGTTCGGCAGGTCGATCTTGTTCAGCGCCACCACGACGGGCACGCCCGCCGCCTTGGCGTGCGCGATGGACTCGCGCGTCTGGGGCATCACCCCGTCGTCCGCCGCGACCACGAGCACGACGATGTCCGTCACCGTCGCGCCGCGGGACCGCATCTCGCTAAACGCCTCATGGCCGGGCGTGTCGAGGAAGCAGACGGTCTTCTGCTCGCCGCCGACGTCCAGGTTCACGCGGAACGCGCTGGTCGCCTGCGTGATGCCGCCCGCCTCGCCCGCCGCGACGTTCGCGTTGCGGATCTTGTCGAGCAGCGACGTCTTGCCGTGGTCGACGTGGCCCAGGATGGTCACCACCGGGCTCCGCGGACGCTCGTCGAGCATGTCGCGGTCCTCGAAGGACTGCTCCACCTGCTCCGCCGCCGTCGCCTGCGCCTCGATCTCGAGCACGATGTCGTACTCGAGCATGATCTCCTCGGCCTTCTCGACCGTGATCGCGCTGCTGGTGTTCGCCATGATGCCCTCCATGAAGAGCTTCTTGACGATGTCCGCGGCCTTCACACCGGTCGCGGCGCTGAGGTCCTTGATGGTGAACGGGGCGCTGATCTTGACCGTGCCGCCCGTCTCCGCGAGCGAGGCGCTCTTGGAGGACGACTGCTGGCTCTTGATCTTCTGGTCTCGCCGGCGCTGACGGAGGAAGCCCTCCGACCGCGAGAGCCTCGCCTCACGCTCGATCAGGTCCTGCTGACGCCACGAGCCGCCGCGAGACGGCTCGCCGGTCCGTCCGGACCGACGTCCGCGGTTGCCGCCGCCGGAATCGGGGCCGCCGGAGCGGCGCTTGTTGCGACCGCCGCCGCCACCACCGCCGCCGCCGCCGCCTCGGCGGCTGTCGTCCTCGCCCGGCATCATCGGGGGCATGGCGCCCGCGCCGCCACCCCCGCGCGGGCCGCGGAACATCGGCATAGAGGGCTCGGCGTTGCCGCGACGACGCGGCTGGGGGATCACCTCCGGCGCTTCGACACGGACAACCTTCGGGCCGGACAGCTTCGCCGGCTTCTTCATCTCGGTGTCCAACTGCGGGCCCGCCGGCTTCACGACCTTCGGTCGCGTCGGCACGTTGGGCATCGCGGCGGGGGCCCCCGGCTTGGGCTGCTCGGTGGCCGTGCCGCCGTCGTCGGTGGGCGTCTCGGCCGACGCCGCGGGCGCGAGCGGCTCGCTCGTTGTTTCGGCGGGCTTCTCGGCCTCGTCCGCCTGCGCCGGCTCGGCCGGCGTCTCGACCACGGGCGGCGCCGCGGGCGACTCGGTCTTCGCCGGCGGGGCGGATTCCTCGGCGGGCGTCTCGACGCTCGCGTCCGTGTCGCCCGAGTCGTCGCCCTCTCCGGTCACGCGACGCGCGACCTTCTTGGCCGTCTTCTTCTTCGCGGTCTTCTTGGCCGTCTTCACCCGCGCCTTCTTGAGGTCCACCTTCGTCGAGGTCTCGACCGCGGTGGTGCTCCCCGAGTCGTCGTCGGAGAACCATTGCACGATCGTCGCCTCCAGACCGACGGAGACGCTCGACATGTGGTTGGTGATCCCCGGGATGTCCTCGGCGGCGCATTTCTCAACGATCGCCTTGGATTTCACGCCCAGTTCTTTCGCGATTTCGAATACTCGCTTGGCCAAGAAAAAGACTCCAGACAGACAGATTCAATTCGATGCGTGAAGACGCGCCCGAACGGGCCGCGTCGCGTTCAGTCCTTCTTGTCGTCCGAACCGCCGCCGAGGATGGCGTCGGCCCGGGCTTCGTCGCTCTGCGTGACGCTCACCGATTCGCCCTCGCCGTCGGAAGGCTGCTCGGTCTTGGCCGCGCTGGCGCCGGCCTGGAGGATCGCCGCCGCCGCCGCGTCCGCGGAGACCTCGCCGTCGATCGGCGCGCCCTCCTCGAGCAGGCGACGGGCCGCCTCTTCCTCCTCGGCCTTGCGCTTCTCGGCCTCTTCCTTCTCACGGGCCTGCTGCTCGGCGACGTCCTTCGCCACCGTGCTCGCCTTCTCGACGACCTCCTGCGCCGCCTCAGCGGGCAGCTCGAGCTCGGCGGTCAGCACCTCGGCGCCGACCTCCTCGATGTCGAACACCGAGATGATGCCCAGCGCCGCGAGGCGGTCGAGCATCTCTTCCGTGAGCCCGCCCACGCCCTTGAGGTTCGTGGACATCGTCTCCAGGCCCTTGTTGAACTCCTCGGGCGTCAGGATGTCGATGTCCCACCCCGTCAGACGCGCCGCCAGGCGGACGTTCTGCCCGCGCTTGCCGATCGCCAGGCTCAGCTGCGTGTCGTCCACGACGACCGTCGCGCGGCCCAGCTCGAAGCACAGGGAGATCTCCGCGACCTCCGCCGGCTTCAGCGCGTTCTGGATGAGGATCTGGCTCGACTCGTTCCAGCGGACGATGTCGATCTTCTCGCCGTTCAGCTCGTCCACGATGTTCTTGATGCGGCTGCCGCGGACGCCGACGCACGCGCCGACCGCGTCCACCTTCGAGTCGATCGAAGAAACCGCGACCTTCGTGCGGTAGCCCGCCTCGCGCGCCATCGCCTTGAGCTCGATGATCCGCTCGGACACCTCCGGCACCTCAACCTCGAAGAGCCGGCGGATGAAGTCCGGGTGGCCGCGCGAGAGCACGATCTTGATCTGGTTCCCCACGTCCCGCACATCGAGGATCAGGCAACGGATGCGGTCGCCCGGGTGGAACTGCTCGCCCGGGATCTGCTCGGATCGCGGCATGAAGCCCTCGGCCCGGTCGATCGTGATCACGAGCGACCCGCCCTCGTAGCGCTGCGCCGTGCCGGTGACGACCTCGCCCTGGCGCTTGGAGAACTCGTCGTAGATGCTCGAGCGCTCTTCCTCGCGGAACTTCTGGATCATCACCTGCTTGCAGGTCTGGGCGGCGATGCGGCCGAAGGCCTCGGGCGGCATGTCCAGCGGCTCGCCGTGGCGCGTCATCGCGATCTCACCGCTCAGGCGGTCGATCGTGCACGCGAACTCCTCGGTATCGAGGCTGTTGTAGTACTTGCGCGCCGCGGAAACGAGCGCCTGCTCGAGGTCGCCGATCAGGGTGTCCCGATCGATGTTCCGGTCTCGCGCGATCGCGTCGATGACGCGCATCATTTCCTGTGTGTTCATGGCCCTGGCCTGTCTCTTTCGTTGCGGGTTGCCTGGTTGTCTGGTTGTCCTGGGCCCGCGGGGGGGCCTTCCTCGTTGCCGTCCTGATCTCGCGCCTCACGCGGCCCAAAAACAAAGACCACGCTCCGCGAAAAGCGAGCGTGGCCGGTGCTGACACGCCTTCGGACGCAGAACACGTCCGAGGACACCCGGGATGTCGGGTCCGATCACATCATCGAACCGCCTCCGGGCGTCGCGAGACCGTGGAGGGCGTGCCCTCCGGCGTTCTTCACGACTTCAATCAGCATGGCCACATACCACGAGCATCATTCCTGCTCCATATCCATCGAAGGACCGGGTGACATAAACCCGCTCCAACAGTTTCCGAACAGAGGATGGTACCCGTCGTGACGGCTCAATGTCAATCCGGGCGGACCCCACGGATTGACCCGGCGCGCCCCGCATCCGATGCTGTGAACCATGACCGCCCTCCCCGTCGATACCGCAGGCGACGATGAACGTACGCATATTGTACGGGTGCCGAGCCAGCTCACGCACGTCACCGCCGCCGATCTCAAGAGGACCGTCGAACAGATCGTCTCGCTCAAGGAGGCCGATCGCGTCGTCCTGGACCTCACGCTCGTCGAGGTCGTCACGTCGATCGGCGTCACGTCGCTGCTCGAAGTCCGGCAGATCGCGGAAGACGCACAGGCGGCCCTCGTGCTCGCCGGGCTCTCACCCGAACACTTCAAATTCTTCACGTTGCTCCGGGTGGACCAGCTCTTCGTTTTCACCGGGTCGGTCGAGGACGCGGTCGCCGGCCGGGCGGACTAATCCGAGTCCTCGGGTTCCGGTTTCGGCGTGGGCTTCTTCCTGGGCGGCGGCGGGGGATCCGCCTCCGGCGGCTCGATCCGGTCGCTGATCCGCATCGCCCGCGCCCCCTTGAACGTCCCGATCTGCGCCGTGTACTTGTGCTCGCCCTCGACCGTCACCACGGCCGGGAGGGTCGAGAGCTTCTCCGTCACGATCAGGTCGCCCACGCTCAGGTTGACGAGGTCGTCGACGGTGATGGTCGTCTCCGCGAGCACGCCCGCGACGTCGAGCGTCGCGCCGGAGAGGTGCTTGGAGATGCGGTTCGCGAAGCTCGAGTCCTTGTCGCCCGTCCCGAGGCTGAACCACGACTGCGCCGCGAGGTCCTCGATAACGGATTCGATCACGTTGAACGGGATACAGAGGTTCATCGTGCCCGCCCGCGTGCCCATCTTGATCTCGAACGAGACCACGATGACCACCTCGTTCGGCGGCACGATCTGCACGAGGTGCGGGTTCGACTCGCTCCCCGCGAGCTTGAGTTTGAGCTCGCTGATGCCCGACCACGCGTCCTCGAGCGATTCGATCGCTCGGTTGATCACCTTGTCGATGAGCTTCGTCTCGATCATCGTGAGCGGTCGCTGCGGGATGAACAACTCATGATTCGTCCCGCCGAGCAGACGGTCGATGATCGGGTAGATGATCAGCGGGCTGACCTCGAGGCACATCGTCCCGTCCATGGGCGACGTGTCGAGCATGTTGAAGCTCGTCGGGTTCGGCAGCGACGCGATGAGCTCCGCGTACGTCATCTGGTCGCACGTCGCGACCTTCACCTCAACGATCGTCCGCAGGTACCCCGAGAGCGACGCGCCGAAGATCCGGGCGAACCCCTCGTGCAGCGTCTCGATCGACCGCATCTGGTCCTTCGACACGCGCTCGGGCCGCTTGAAGTCGTACGGGCGGACCTCGCTCATGTCGATCGTCCGGCCCGAGCGGGAGAACACCTTCGGCCCGGTCTCGGGATCGACGGTCTCGACGCTCCCGGAGGTCGAGAGCAGGGCGTCGATTTCGCTCTGATCGAGAAGGTCGTTCATCCTGGGGCCGCCGATCCATCCGCCGAGAAAACACATCCGCACCGCAACCGTCACGCGGGCTCACCTGTCTCTTTCCTATCGAACATCGTCCGGATAAAACTTGAGCGACGAACCCGCCCGACGACGGTACAAATGGGGTCCCAGACCCGGATTTCCGCGAATACCATCCCAGAGCGGCGCACCGCGGAACAATCCGTCGCCCCGCTCGGTTCACCGCCTCATCACACCCAAGGCTTCCCGGGCCGCCCACCGGCCCTCCTCGGAGTTCCAACGAATGCTCAACCGCCGCTTCGGTCGATTCCTCGCTTTCCTTCTCGTGCTCGCTGTGCCGGCCATCGCGATTGCGCAGTTTGGCGGCGATCCCTTCGGCAACGACCCCTTCGCAGCGCCGAGCGAGCCCGTCACCGCGACCGCCGAGCCGAGCGCCACCGCAGTCAAGCCCGGCGGCCAGCTCGTCCTGGCCTTCGTCCTCGACCACGCCCAGGGCTACCACTCCTGGCCAGCACGCGAGCTGGACGTCCTGCCCGCCGACATCCAGGATTTCGCGCAGAACACGAGCGTCTCGCTCAAGGAAGTCCCGGCCTGGATCAGCACCGTCGGACGCGTCCAGTGGCCCGACACCCACGTCGCGAAGATCGCGAACCCCTCCGGGGGCCCCGCGCTCGACCTGCCCACCTTCGACGGTCGCGCCGTTTCCTTCCTCCCGCTCCTCGTCGGCGAGGACGTCGAGCCCGGGACCTACCAACTCACGCTCAGCGCCTACTACCAGGCGTGCAACGACACCCAGTGCCTCTTCCCCGAATCCCCCGAGTACACCTTCGAGATCACCGTCGACCCGGACGCGCCGGACGCCGCGTATACCGGCACGTTCACGGACTTCGACGCGTCCGTCTTCGACTCGCTGACCGTCGGCGAAATCGTCGAGCTCGATACCGACGTCCCCGTCGGCTCCTCCTTCTTCGGCTTCCGCCTCGGAGCGCTCTCGGGCGTCGGCGGTTTCTTCCTGCTCGCCCTGCTCGGCATCGCCGGCGGCTTTATCCTCAACCTCACCCCCTGCGTCCTCCCGGTCATCCCCATCAAGATCAT
>CAJNJA010000548.1:0-18421 GCA_905231915.1 Symbiodinium necroappetens | reverse complement strand
TAGGGTCCTAGATATAAACCACAAAATCAATTACAATGGAGCCTAAACCTATTCTACTTGTTCAGGCTATTAAACCCTAAACCCGAAACCAAAGCCGCTCTTCTCGCAAGGATCCCCGTGATCTGCTTGCCTCTTATGCATGCTGTGGAGCAAGGCCTGCTGGGTAGCTCTGTAAATTAGTGTCTCTTTTAGGGTCCTTCATAAGGGTGCCGTACTTGGTGGCCTAAAATATTAAAAAGCACCCTGATTTGGAGAAGTACCCAGCCTTTGTTGGTGGAGACTGGGAGGAGTGTTTGGGGTCGCTTTTCGGGATTTAGGGCTTGGGGTTCAGGGGGTATTGGTGTGGACTTGATTGGGATGTGTACTGCTGGAAGAAGTTGCATGCTCCTTATCGTCACTGCACGAGGGAGAGTGGCCTCTTGCATCTGCGATGACAATCCTGTGCAGAATAGTGTCGAAGGATGATAGTGTCGAAGGTCTCCCAAAAGCTGAACTATAGGGTCTGTGTTCTTCCGGCCCCTGCCTCAATCCATAAGCCCTGAACTGATCGAGCTAAACAACAAGACAAGGTCTCAACCCTAAACCTCTTAGCGCTGCGCGTTTGTCTTGGGGCCTGGTGCTCCATTCTCTGGACTTGCCCTCCAAGAGTCGGCCTTTGGGTTTAGATTCGGTTTAGGGTTTTGGGTTTAGATTCGGTTTTGGTTTCAGGTAGGTTTAGAGGAACATGTCGAGTTGGATGGGGGCCCGGATGTAACGCTTTATGAGAGCACGCGCTGAAGCCGGGAGCCACGGAGGAATCGGTGTACTTCTGGGGTGCGTGGCCCTGCTTTGGAAGCTTTCTGGATTGAAGTTTTGCGCAACTCGCACTGTATTCGGGGTTCTTGCTAAGGGTTTCAGTTAAGTTACCATAATCAAGCTACCATATACTGTTTACTATAGACCCTTCTTATGGTAACTTAAGTTTAGATCCTTTAACAAGAACGGCACGAAGAACCCAGTCATGTTATGCTGTTGTTTGTCTTCGAGCCAGAAGCTTCTATCCCTGGGCACATTCTTAGCAAAAAGACATGCGAAGCCTTAAAGCCTACCTATAGGCTCCATTGTAGTTCCTGTTTGTGCTCTATGTTTAGGATCCTATATGGTAATTCCGAAAAGGAACTACATTGTAGCCATATGGAACGTATGAGTGCATCCTTCAAGCAAGCAGAAGTATAAGCTAAAGCTTGCCACGCGAAGCTGAAGCCGCATACCCCAAGACCCAAGCCCTTCACGCCGAAGCATGTTCTTCAATCTGAAATATACGGTTTAGGGTCTGAAAATTATTAGTGGTGCAAGTAGTATCCCTCTTAAAGTTCCCAGACCCTCGTCGAGCCATCAAGGGCCCTTGGTGAAGCCCGGGGCTGGAGCCTTCGGCAGGCAAGAGAAATCGAGAGATCGAGCAAGAGCGAATTCGCCGGATCGAGGCAGCCTGCCCAGAGGGTTTAGTTTAGGAGCTATAGGCTGAGGGTTTATAGCATTTAGGGTGAACACGTTTTGCGATAAGTACCCTGGCCAAGACGGGCCTCAGATCTGCATACATACATACATACATTTACATACATTTACATACATTTACATACATTTACATACATACATTTACATACATACATTTACATACATACATACATCCATGCATACATACATGCATACATACATGCATACATACATACATACATACAGACATACATACAGACATACATACATACATACAGACATACATACATACATACATGCAGAGTTTTCTTGTAGATGCAAACTGTGCAAGTTATATACATATATATAAATATACATATACATACAGATTTCTAGGTCCCTCAAACAGTCTTAGACAATCTTAGCAAAGGTCCTTTGAGGCCCAAGTCCATTGTGTCAGCCTTCTTCGTGACACTCTGTAGGTGTCCTGTGGGCATCCTGCAATGCTTATTCAGCGGTATCCCGGTGTGCCTTCACAGGCTGTTTCGATTTAACGGTTTACAGAGGTTAGCGATTGGGGCCATGGTCACTCCTGCCTAAAGGCTGAGATGGCTTCTGCTTGTAGTCTGAATTAGCGCGAGTCCGCAGCATAGTCGGCGACCTTGGCTGCTGTTCTATGGAGGCATAAACCCAGGTTTAGGAGCCGGACAGGATCCCGGCCACATTTCTGAGTGCTGTCTCGGTACTGCTTTATGGGCTGTTATATCATTAGCTTTCCCGCCGTCTTCAGAATTCACGCCTAGCAAAATGCACGCCTAGCAAAATGCAATCTGTTCTTCGATACATTCTCTCGGTTTAGTCCCACTCTCTTCTGCTGGACTTCGCAGCCTCACGCTCCAGCTACTTACAGTTTCAACAGCCAATCTAATTTAAACGGTTTTCTGTTTCTTTGTTCTTATGTTCTTTTGAAAAGGTGAAATTTTACTTCTGGGTACGCAGAAGCGAAGCCGGTCGCCGCATCCCAGCTGGCACCAGTAGCTCCGAACTGGTCTTGTGTTCTTCCGGCTGGGTGGCATGCAGCGCATGTTTGATTTTAGCCGCTTTAGCCAGAACTGAGCCCGTCATACCTCGATGTAATCCTGGGCAGATCAACAAGCAACACTGGTCCAACAACTACGAAGCTCGACACTTCCACTGATGGTATAATAGACTCGACCAGTCTTAGCAGCCAGTAAGCGTGTCTGTCGCTTCCAGCATAATCACCAGCAGCACGAACAGACTTAATAATACATGCGAAACTGTCCGAGACCCTAACATTAGAAATCCTGCACAAAGCCCGGAAACGCTCCTTGACGTCTTCTTGGGCAGCTATGATACGAAGGGGTCCATGAGAGCTGAAAAACTTTCTCAGACAGGGATGCCAATCCAGACCAAGCATGATAGGGTGTCTATTTTCTTAACTCCCCCTAACCCCCCAGGTATCTACTATATCAGGCCCTGGACCTTCTAGTACCCTATATAGTAGGTACCTGCGGGGATACTGTCCTTCTCTCCTTGCTCTGCTCGCCTGGTTGAGGTCGCGCCGAAGGTGGCCGAAATCCGGAGAGCAAGGAGCGAGGCCGATATCATGATGCGAGTCCCGTCTAGCTGGACCCAGACCGAAAGTAAGCACTACCCATAGGCCCCTAAGTAGTTCCTTTTGGGGGATTACCTTATAGGATTCTAACTATGAACCACAAAAAGGAACTACTTAGGGGCCCATGGGTACTGCTTAGCTCTAAAAAGTTACAGCCAATATGCATGGTGGTCTGCTGGGTGGGCCAGGGTTCCACCTAGAGTTGTAGATGCCCACCTCCGATCCCTCGGCTCTAACGGTTTGATCGCGGCGCGGAGAACCATAACGTGAATCACCTTCCCTGCACTTTTCTCTCAAAGCCACGTTTTTGGAACGATAAAGTCTGAACACCCTGAACAAAAACCTGAGAAAAGAGAAGCGGTGACCAAAAGCACACATGCTCAGCCGCCGATGCGGAAAGACACCATCACCTGGCTCGAGGATGCTTTGGGAGGCAGCTGGCTCAGGGGATGTTGGCCTCTCGTGCGTGTTACTGCCGGGGTCGAAAGGTATTCATGTAAATCAGGAACTGTGTAGCAACAGCGATGTCAGCATTTCTGAACTGTCAGCAGAAGTGACATGGGAAAAGGCAAGACCTGCAATGCTAACATGAAGAAGAGCAGCAGCAACAGCAAAGTTCCAAGTAGTGGTCGGGGCAGCGGCAGTAGTGGTGCAGTGGTACAGTGGTGTAGTGGTATGGTGGCATAGTGGCACTGTCTTCCAGAACCACAAACTCATCATGGAACCTGTAAGGACCTACTTACCAGCCAGCACCAGCTTTCAGTCTGTCTATTCTCAGGTCGCCCAGCGGATACGGATAAGAGGGGAGGAGCGGCGGCGAACCATGCTGGGATTCAGGCTTCAGGCTTTCAGAGACGATTGCAATTTCGACCCTAAACCCTAAACCGGGAACCCTAAACCGCCTAAACCCATGATAACCTGTAGCGTACGTGCAACTTCAGCTGAGGGTAATAGGAGGTTCGACGGCTAATCTTTTAGGTCTGGTTCGGTGCTGGCAGTCTGAGGTCGTCCAAAAGTATGCTCATCTCTTTGCATGTGCTTTAACCTTTTGGGTTTAGGGTTTAGGGTGCTCTTACCTTTTGGGGTTGGGTCTCAGGGATGGCAGGTTCACGACTCAAGGTCTACAGTGCTATGGAGATTCGTTTCTGCATACATTAGTCTCAACGTTTGGGATGCTCCCATTATGTGGGGACGCAGAACACCGCAGCCGATGCCTGCCGTAGCTAATCCCTTCCCCCTACTTGATATTCTACGGGGGGCCTGCCCCCCAATACATGGTTTCATTATCATTATAAGTATTCTTGTGCCTCCTGTCACTCTTGAGGGATCTTGCTCTTGCTCCGGCTCTATCTCTTGCTCTCGCTCCTGCGCTTGCTTTTGGCTCTTGCTTTTGCTTCTGCTCTTCCTCTTGCTTTTGCTCTTACTCTTGCTCTTGTTTTTGCTCTGACTCTTGCTCTTGCTTTTTCTCTGACTCCTGCTCTTGCTCCGGACCCCTAATGCAAATTAGGCCTTAAAGGGCAGGGATGACTTCGGGAGAGGATTGGTCCCAAAGTTTTTTTTTAATCATTGGGGGGGGGGGGCGTGTCTACTAAATTGGGGCAGGGTATTTCACAAGGGACCGATCCCTCATTGACCCGCTGCCATGTGTTTTCAGCTCAACCAAGCTATCTGGTTCGGGGGTGATGATCTGGTACATCAGGTCTTGGCTCAGGGCTCTACAGATCCTAGGTAGTATTAGGGAGACCCCAAACAAGGGGGACCCTTCTTAAGCCTTAAGCCTACTATTATGGCTCTCTTAAAAGGGACCTTATTGAGAGGGTCTACATCCCCAAGTATCCCCCAAACTCCTACTACAGGACGACATCCAAGTGCCAACGATTCGAAAGGTCTAAGTTAGTTCAGGCTGCCAGGCTGCTTTGTGCAGGGAGCACCCCGACACTGAGACTTATGGGGCCTTCCCCAAACTTTGACAGACCTAGCGACGCGGCATGTGACACAAAACTAAACTCATCCGGATTTGTTGGTTTGTGAATCGGGGCCCTATATGTTGTGGCATCTGGAAACAAATCTGGGCGACGCAGGCTCTAGAATTACTAAACCCTACACCCTAAACCGCCAAGGATGCAGGGGTTTTGGCGGAGCTTGGCGTGCAGTTTTGCTCGAGCATCAGCTGTTGCCACACGCCGTACACCCAAAACCCAATATGAGGCTAAGGCCCTAAACCGAATCCCTAAACCGGAACCTCGACTGCCAGAACCTCGAAAGCCCATACATATGCTCCGAATGGAAGACGGTTACAGACTGAACAAAAACACCAAAAACCTGCAGCCAGCCTAAAGCTACGGCAATGTTACAAGCACATGTAAAGCTCATCAAACCATGATACATCCCTTAAAGACAACACCCTAAACCCTTTGAGCAGAGAAAGACAGACTGAGAAAGAAGGCCCTAATGCCTAAAGCAGCAAATCTAAACTCTGAACCCTGAACTCGAAACCCAAACCCTAAACCCTAATCTCACAGAACCGACGGAGCCATGGACCTTCCAGAGACAGTGCGCGTCTCGGCGGCGACGCGGGAGCTGATCGCCGCTGGCCATGTCCTAATTTTCGGGTTGCGAGGTTGTCTAGAAGGATAGTCTTATAGGGTTTTCTATGCATTTAGGGTTTATGGTTTAACACTCTTAAGGTTTTCTGTGCATTTAGGGGTAGTGTCGAGGGTTTCTGTTCCCAGGTGTTCTGGGTTCTCCTTCCTTGCCATAAGGTCCTTGGAAGCATAGGGTTCCACATGGGTTCAACCCCAAGGGCCGTTCTTAGAGTACTAGGGAGGTTCCCGGCTCCTAGGTCTTCAAGTTCAGAGAGTAGGGGGTTTAGGGGGGTTTAGGGTTTTGTAGTAGGGTTAAGAGTCTAGGGTTTAGTAATGGCGTTTAGGAACTAGGGTTTCGTAATAGGGCTTAGGGGGTTTAGGGTTTAGGGTTCTGGTTCTTGGCTCTGGGCTTTTTAGGACCGGACCTCAAAAGAGCCCCGGCCCCGGAGCGCGAGGCCCTCGATTTCATACAGCCCTCAGTTAAAGTTTAGTAAATCCGAAGCCCTCATCCGTAGAGAGCCGACAGAGCATATTTCAATTTTACTTGGTTGCTTTAGGCTCGAGTTCAGAAGTCGAAGATGTCATTGCCATGCAAACCCTAAGCCCCGCCCCACACAAACCCTATACCCCTCTTCAAGATTTATGATCTACAAGTGTAGGTTTTTTTGCCCCATGCCCTAGTCCTCGCCCTAAGAACCTCAACCCGAAAAACCCGAAAGCCTTAAACCCTATTACTAAACCCTAAACCCTAAACCCTGTTCCTAAACCCTAAACCCTGTTCCTAAACCCTAAACCCTGTTCCTAAACCCTATACCCTGTTCCTAAACCCTATACAGCCTATTCCTATAACCCTGTTACTAATTCCTAAACCCCCTAAACCCTAAACCCCTAAGCCCCTAAACCCCTCTTCGTCCCTCCAGCTGACTCCGAACCTCAGGAGAGGCGAGAGGCTCTTCAGGACGTGGGAGTGGCCTTGGCTTCAACTTGAACCCTTGCGCATCACCGGGGTTTAGGGTTTTAGGGTTTTAGAGTTTTAGGGTTTAGGGTTTTAGGGTTCAGGGCTTTCGAATCCCCATGTTTTTTGATTATGGACCCTGCACCCGAAGCCCACGCAACCCCCAAACCTTTCCAAAACCCTTCCAGTGGTAAACATCTAGAACGCTGAACCCCTCAATCTGCGCGAAGAGACAGCTTGCCAGGAGCAGCCGCATGGGCTCACCCTGCGCAGCTCCGGCGAGGCCTGAATGGTGGTTCAGGGAGTGCAGTGGTTTCATTCGGTTGTTACCAAGGTTTTTCAACAAGGTTTTGCGTAACCACATGTGTTTTGTTACGGCAATCCTCGAAAGGTGACCTCTGTATTTCAGAATGAAGGTGACCTCTGTATTTCAGAATGTTACATGAGCTTCAGGGATTATGGTTCAGAGAGGAATTATGAGTTCCAGTACTCGTAACACACCCTCAGGACAGTGGTGTTAGTTACGGTATGGAAGGGCTCCCTTGGCACTTGTCGGATGTCGCAAATCATTTCTCAGCATACGGATTTGACATCCCTACCAATGACCTCCGAACTTTCGCAGGAACCTCCCGCGTTCTCTGTGCAGCTCGACAGCCATCCGATTTCTGCCCGGTGCGAGGCCTGGGTTTGGGATCGGCGTGGTCCCGAAGCCAGGGGCACTCCTGAAAGAAGAACCACCAGCACTGCTGCTGCTACTGATGCTGCTCCTAGTACGATGCTACTACTGCTACCATCACGTTTACGGCTACGACTACTGCTGCTGCTACTGCTATCACATTTCCCGATATCACCCACAACTGCTACCATTGCCACCACCACTACTCGTCGTCATAGCAGTTTTGACTAGTTGTACTAGTAGTCTTCGTCGGCGGCGTCGTCGTGGTGGTACTAGGAGTAGCAGTAGCAGTAGCAGCAGCAGCAGCAGCAGCAGCAGCAGCAGCAGCAGTCGCAGTCGCAGTCGCAGTAGCAGGAGCAGCAGCAGCAGCAGCAGTAGCAGTAGCAGCAGTAGCAGCAGTAGTAGCAGCAGTAGTAGTAGTAGTCGTCGTCGTCGTCGTTGTAGTTGTAGGTGTAGCAGCAGCAGCAGCAGCAGCAGCAGCAGCAGCAGCGGCGTCTGCTGCTGCTGGTTCCATCAGACATCTATCAGTATGCTACTGCTGCTACTCTTGCTGTTGTCCCCGCCGCTGCTGTTGCTCCTCCTGCTTGCTTCCCCAGCTGTTCCTACTCATGTCCCACTCCTCTACTCCTGAAGCATTATTTCGTCAACAAGCCTACAGAGTACAACTACCAGAAGACTCAGAAGACCGGAATGACCATCATCATCGCAATCGTCAGCCGAAATGATGGACCACTGCCGGCGCTTCCAACCTTTCGTGCGCACTCCTGACACTAGTGTGGTCCCAGCTGCCCGATGCAAAGCCTTGCTCGTTGTAAGCGTATATTCAACCTTTGCAAAACACTAACACTATTCCTTGTGATAATGCAATTTTATTCCCTGAACTCTATAAACCCTTGATACCAGCCTTGTTTGGAACCCGAAGGTCGCGCCGGAAGGCCGTCGCGGTGTCGTTCGATTCGTGGGCTGCCCTGGAGGCGCCTGGGACGACATTGACCGGGCTTTGGATTTAGGGTTTCGTGTTTAGGGGTTTGGGGTTAAGGTTTTTTGGGGGTTTCGAGTTTAGGGTTTATAGGGTTTCCTTGTTCATACGATTGCAAGATGGAGGACCTACCCTGCATAGATCTAGGGGTTTACAGCCTGCTTGTTCGCAGCGTTTGCGGGCTTTAGGTATACCCAAGACCCTGATTGGATCGTAACCTTGGTTCACGTTTGCACACAGGAGGAGCGGATCCTGGGAACAACTAACTTAATGTTTTTCGAAGATCCAAGCACGCTTTGTGCAGCAGAGCTTCGTCCAACAAGTTCCGTAGTCCGGATGCCCTGGAGTTCGTAGGATTCTAGAAGTACCTAAACCCTAGATTCTTTCAACATCGGGATGTTGCATCCAAAAGCGAAGTACATGTACGGGTCTGGGTACGGACCTATATCCGCCTCCAAAGTCCAACTCTGTGTTGGCATCTGTAGTCTTGAATTATTACCCACGTTGCAGGGGGTGCGTGGAGTCCCCCCCCCCCAAGTCTAGTCCCAAAACCCGAACAGTCGAAAGTGGTGGAAGTCCCAAGCCAAAGCCCTCACTAGGTCTCCAGTAGTATCCTTATGCCATGTTTTATCTGCAGTCTCCTGAGAAACTCTTGAGATTCAGAGAAACGGTACCGTGATACTTAGCTGAAAATAGCATACAATAGTCCATATACCCTCGACCCTGAACCTCAAACTTAAGCCTTAGAGCCCTTGTTGCCTAGGCTCGGAATGTGTGTAGGCCCCTAAGTAGTTCCTTTTTGTGGCTCATATTTAGAATCCTATAAGGTAATCCCAAAAAGGAACTACTTGGGGGCCTATGGGTATCCATCAGGAGTCCCGAGGCCACTGGTGGCGGTGGAGTTGGACTCGCCAGGGACCCTGGATTTCACCGGGTACCGTTTAGGGCTTATAGGGTTAGGGATTGTTCCTGCAAAGCCTCTTGTGGGGTTTATTTAGTTTAAGGCTTCAGGGCTTCGGATGCGGTTGTCTTGTTTCTGTAGGTATATATTGGCTCTAGAGCTTTCTTGGAAGACAAGGACTGAGAAGATACTATCGAGGAACATGGACCTTTCGGGTAAGTAAGGTCTCCTTTTCCTGGCTGCTCGATTCTTGAGGATTGAAAATTCAAGGTTTAGCTTTAGGTCCTCATGGACTGGGGACAAGTTTCATGGTCATTTAGATGGAGGCCTCGAGTGTCTCCAGTAGGCTTTTGTCGCCAGATGCGTATATTTGTGTGTGAGGCCGGACTGCGTTAAGAGCAGGGAACCCCAAGGATCAAGTCCGAGCCAGGCCAAGCCATTCTTGACACCCCTGTCTAACAGAAAACCCTATAAACCCTATCTGACACAAACCCTAAACCCTAAACCCTGTATTCATAGAAGAAACTCCTGTCGTACCCATACAGTAGACTCGGCTGCATGAAGAGGCTGGGAACCCAATGTGCTGGGCACGTAAAGGTGCTATGCCCTCCTGCATGTGTCTGTGTATAAGTATATGTTTTATATAGGCAAAGGAATTGTGAGTACTAGGTCAAACTAATAGACAAATGTATAGTTTGAAACATCTATCTGTGTATGTATCCAGCGGTGGGTCCCGTGCCGGCATGTCAATGTGCCTCAAAGCGGGCTCTGAATTAGCACGAAGGACCATAGGTGGTGCCCGTGCGAGTCGTTTTTCAAGGTTCAGCACTCCACGAGTACAAAACCTAGATGCTGACTTGCCTGTCGCTCTGAACCCCAAAGAGCTCGTCAACACCGAGCCCCTGTAAACAGGCCTCAGGGCGAGGATGTCCAAGAGGGTGGCTGTTGGCTGGATGGTAGCTTCGTCTGCAAGGGCCGACAGAGCTTGCAACCTTCGGGCGTTAGACGGTGCGGGTCAGCATGATATTTTTTAGCCCATGGAAGTCTCTGGTAAGAGAACTACTGTTATAAATCTACTGCACCCAGTTCCAGTTCTTAAAGCCACGATATACAGAGCTGTCGATGCTTAGGCTTAGGTGCTGAAGGCTATCAGAACCGAAGTGAGGGGCCAGTGATTATTAGAACAGGATTTGTTTTGTGTGCTACAGTATAGTTGCAGTGACGAGCATTGGGGAATAGTTTTTTGTTAGTGCTAGGCTATACCTAGTAGAAGGACTATAATGGATAGTCCTTCAAATAACTCGATTCATATTAGTACCGCAGTATGTTAGGGAACCGAAAGTAAAGGCGAATCACAGAGGCCCCTTTATAAAGGAATTGGCATTTCAGAGCTAGCTATGAAGGCTATATTACTAGCTCAAGCCGCACAACCCCACCCTTTTTGGGACGTATGTAAGAGAATGTCTATAACAAAGGATTTCATGGATGGAGTTTTTTTTGCAGTTCGTGTAGATGTCTTGACTTCGGCGAAAAGAGCTGCGGCCATGTCTCACATGGCACAGCTACGGGAGGTCCCAAGTGTAGCTGCATTGTCCGTACATGCATTATACGGGTCTGAGATGTGTAGGATTTAAGTTTAGGGATTTGGATGATGGGAGGTGGTTGGTGTCCACGAACCCTTGTGGCGCTAAACGCCAGTAGCCGCGTATAGAGCGACTTACAACGGTTCACGTATTCGCAAACCTCAGTATTCCCTACAGATCCTTTTTCATCGACACCCTGAAATACGGCACCCGTAAGTTTCTGACACATCGTACATAAAGCTGTGTAATGAATTTTAACCCAGCTCCTTTTGCCCAGGTGTGGAATACTTCGTTCCCTCTCGACCCACTGCGCCGGTGGTGTGGAAGACGCCCAAAGACGTGGTGGCTTTCCAGAAGTGGAGTGGATGCCTACGCTGAGCTAAACTTTACATGCATGCCTGTATGGCTTCACAAATCTCTGACTGCACACCCTGAACCTAAACCTTATCACGGATATAAACATTTCATATACATGCATGAAAAAGGCAACCGCTTCTATGCCACGTTCCCGGCCACTGCAGCTCCCCTGAGCCTTGAGAAACCCAGAAGCTCGCCGAACGCGCGACCAGGTCTGCGGCAACTTTCCGGAGTTGCCCGGCTTAAGCAGATTCCGGTTTAGGATTTATAGGGTCATTTTTTGTTTAGGGTTTAAGGGTGAACGGGGTGCGGGGTTTAGCGTTGTAGAGTTTGGTTTTCGGATCTCGGCCTTTGTGTCAAGGGTAGTCCTTAGCTAGTTACGATAAGGACACCATCAGGGTTCTATGAGGGTGAAGGTTTCGGGTTTGGGATGGGCTCTCTTCAGAGAGACCTCGTTCACAAAGGGATTAGTTCTCTTACTCATTGTCCTTGCATGGTAGGTATGAGGCCCACGTGTTCGTCAGGGCCGAGAGGAGGCAATGTTGCAACAAACGCCTGTATAGGACCTTCAATCATGTGCTGATTCGACTCATCATGATCAGTGTCCGAGTTGTGCACCCTCAGCCGCAACTCCTAGACCCTGAACCCTCCACCCCGTGGAGCCCAAATCCGCCGTTTAGAGCTTCTACAGTAAAATCCTCGAGGCTCGATCCATTTGCAGATCTTGATTCCGACAGCGACCAGCCGTGAGCCTTTTGGCCAATAGAACAGTCTAGCAGGTGATCATATACTATCGTAGTATGGAGTCTGGGTTTGAGGTCTGGGGTTCTGGGGTTCAGGTTCGCTTAAGCTTTTGGAACACTAGCCATATACTTTGTCTAGTGAGGCGGCATCCTGCATATATATATATATACATACATATATATATATAAACATATATATATATATACATACATATATATATAGGTATGTCAGGACCCCAGACCCTAAACCCTAAATTCCTACAGACCGTGGTCCTAGGGAATTGGGTGCTCAGGGCTTGAGCTTGAGAGCTCAGGTTTAGGGCTCAGGGCTTTAGGGTTCAAGGTTTAGGCACCTCAGGGTGTTCGAGGATCCCAGAAGATGACACCCGAAGCTTATGCGGCTCTCAGCTTTTTGTGGTGTAGTGGTTTATGCTTTAAGAGGTTTTGGGGGATTTTTGTGGTGGGAGATGTGGGCCCGTTGATTTTGCAGAACGCTACAGGATGTGTGGTGCGTAATGTGCTGTTGTAAAGATCGAAATGACGCCGCTGAAAAGGCTGTGGGTCAGCAACTGCACCACATGAAGTTATGTTGTTTTCCAGTCTTGCTTGCTTAGCTTAGGATTTTTCGACACATCGACGATCCAGGAACATAACAAGAAAGGCGAAAGCTTAAGCCCAGAGCAAGCTGATCTGTCAGAACCCTGAACCCTAGCGCCAAACCTCTCATACAAAACATGAAGTCAGCCGATCCTGGCGAGACCGATGCCTCGAGTCTGCACAGCAGTCGGAAAAAAAGAGCCGTTGGGCCGCATGTGGTTACAGGATCACGGGACTGAGAAAGTATGGGCTGACTACTACATGCCCTGATCCTTTAAGCAGAGGTTTGAATGATTCGTAACACTGCTCCCCAGGCTTCCTGATAAAAACCTATTCTCATTGTGAAGGCCCCGTTACGAAAGCCTTACACACTCCTTATGTCAATGGCACTACAAAACCCTGGTTCAAGTTCTCCTGGATCCTGAGTGTGCCGGGTAGAATCGCCCTTCAGAAGATGAACTGTCGCTCGTTGGCTAGAGTTTTGGGGTGTAGGGTTTGCTGATCGGTCGAGTCTGGGTTCAGAAAAGGGGGTTAATTGGGGGTTTAGGGCTTAGGGTCCTAATCTCAACATAGGGGCATTGATGATTGGAGCAAGGTTTCGGGGTATATTGCAGTACATGTATGAGTGTTTTCGCAGTAGCTGGGAATACCGTTACTCAGTACGCCACTAACTTTCCAGACCTTCATCTTACACCTTTGCGCATGCGGAAATCCTCAGAAAGACAAGGTGGAGTCAGTGCTTGAGAGCCTTAATCCTTCAATAACATAGCGGCATGTTAGAGTTTGCAATCGGTTGGGGTTTGTTGGACTTGCTTGAGGGTTGGGATAGTTCTAAGCCCCCGGAAGCCTCCCTAAACCGTGTAGGCTTCACAGCCTAAGCTGAATCCCGAACTCTAAGTTTGCAAGCCTTTAGGGTTGAGGGTTTAGAGCAACCGCTTCGCTAGCTGACCCGAGCAGCCGTCTTGAAATTCAGGGTCATCGCTGTTTGTACTCTGGTGTTGTTGCTGTTTGCGTTGTTTGCTTCTGTTTTAAGGGCCGTGTTAAGGCTTCGTTTTTCGGAGTTTATGAAGGCGAGGACTACCTAAACCCCAAACCCTAGACCGTCATACTTGCCTGTGGTCTCGTGTATCGCCCCAGAAAATGGAACTTGACAGCTTACAGCCCTCGCACTGCAGACACTTATCCTAGCCTAGGAAGTGATACTACACTCTAAAATGTAGAATTTCAGATACGATGCTGATACTATACTTTAGACTATACCATGCCCCCCCCCCCCCCCCCCCGAGCCACCCAAAAAACCTCAGAGCCCGAATTCGTCACCACCCGGTCTCCTGATTCCTTTAAACCCTAGAGCCCGCTAACTCCAACGCCCTAGACCATCGGTTCTGTCGAAGGGTTTTAGGGTTTGGGGTTTATAGGGTTCTGGGTTGGAGGGTTGAGGGTCCCAACAAACGAAGAGAGGAAGCCCACAAAGCCGACACTCCTCAATCCCACCCCGGCAAAAAAAAGAAGAACCAAGGCAAGCCAAGGCCCGAGCTCTGTTTAAACAACCCCTAAACCCTAAACCCCAAATAAACCCTATATAAACCCTATATAAACCCAATATATACCCTATCTAAACCTATCTAACCCTATACAAACCCGAAACCCGAAGACCTCAAACCTCTCGGGAGGACCTCGTGGCGAGGAGGCCCCCGAGGCCGATTGAGGGCTTTAGTTGTGTGTTCCTAGGCCTTGTCTAGAGCGTTAATAACCCGGTTTAGGGTTTAGGGGTTAGGGGTTTAGGGGTTTAGGGTTTAGGGTTTATTTTGGGCTTTCCTAGGGGTTTATGGGTGTCTAGAGGGTTGTGGGCTTTCCTGCGAGTCTTAAATTTATGGGGTTTTACGATGTAGAGCTCCATATAAGGGTTCAGGAGATCTTTAGGGACTAGGGTTTCTTTAACCTGGAGGCCTAATTAATGAGGAGAGCGGTACCTGTGAGACCGGTTAGAGTAGCTGATAATATGGAGACTATAAGGGGTTGCATGCTTCTGAGCTTCAAAGCATCCTAAGTGATTCTGGATCTTCAGGGTGGTTAAGGCCTTAAATCCTAAATCCTGAACCCTATTCGCTAAACCCTAAACCCTAAAGCGGTGTTCTGGATGCTTATGACTACCTGGTGCGTACGCACAGGAATGTCTTGCACCGCACAAGGGAAGGTTTTGGCGAGTATCTCAAGGAATTGGCCACATATGCCACAAGTTTGGTCAAACCCTAGGAGGTATAGGTTAACATGCCTTCTACGCATTCCAATACCTGCATGTCCTAACTGAGAGAGGGAATTTCAGTGATGTGCGTGACGATGAAGTGCATGACAGGGTGCGTGGCATACCGAAGAAGAAGTCCTTGGATCCAGTATCACATACCTGGTCTGAGGATTAGACTTTCAGGCCTTCAGAGAGATGATGGAGTCTCTGAGAGATAGCGCATGGACTGTTGTTCGTGAGACAGATGTAGTGGGCTTTGATGCATTTTACTGCGAAATGTGGAGCCATAGGACATCTGGCTTCGCTGCACGCAGCAGAGTGATACTCGACATTCCAAAGCAAGGCAACAAAGGAAGAAATCACTCTACAGGTCACAGCGCTATGCGATACGCCTGACGAAGACAGGGGCTCTGTCAACCATCGGGAAAGGAGGAGCTGAGGCAGAAGCTCATCGCCGACGGGCTCTGCACATCAACTGGCCCCCTAAATTTCGAAAAAGCCACTGTGCGAAGGTTGTTCGCCTCTGATGTGGTGCACTATCTCATTTCTTCCTGGTGCATCGGGCGCATCGAAGAAAGCCCCAAACAGACTCTAGAAGCCAACCTTATCCGAATAACCTAAGCCCCGTGAGCGGAACTTTGGGTAATTCCAAGTATCGTGCAGCCTCCAGGGATTCACTTGAACATGGTTTAAGCTTTAATGATGGCCAAAACGGCCCTAAGCTTGAGCCTCCCAAACGCCCTAAGCGTTCTACGCGTCGAAAGCCAAAAATGCCCCACGACCCCCCAAAAAATCCGCAAGCTCCAGGCTTTGTAAGCCTAAAACCTTCAGAGCAGAAGTTCCCACAGCAGGTTTAGGTCCTTCAATCCTCCCTAGGGCCTTAGAGCTCCAGGAAGTCAAGGCCTTCAAAAAGCTAAGGGTTTAGGGTTGAGGGGTTTAGGGTTTTTGGTTTAGGGTTTAGGGGTTTAGGGTAAGCCCTACCAGACCCTCCTGGTAGGGCATTTACTTCCTCAGACAGGGTAGATGGAGGGTCTCGGTCAGCTGCACACCTTATCGGACCAGGGCTATGATCCAAAGCTTTATCGCCTGGCCGGGACCTTAGATCATCGGAGAAAACTGATTCACCTAGCTGTAGATTTCTGTTGTGTTATTGGCTTGCTGTATCGGGTTGTTTAGGACTAGGTTTGATGGTTTGGGGGGGTCATGGTGGATTGTAAATAGGGCTCGAGGATTATAGTATGCTACAAGACCTAGGGTCATGGTATGTGGAGGTTGCGAAACAGGCGCCTTTAAGGGCTGTTCGGATTTGAATTTTGGGCTGCTCTGATGTGATTCAGGGTTTAGAATCTGCGGTTTGGGTTTTAGTTTCAGGGCCCAGCTATATACAGAATCCACGAGCTATTCTTGTACTGGCCCCATGTTGTGCATGTTTTGGGTTCCTTACCATTCAAAGGAACTTACCATCATGGTGCCAATGCCTATTAATAGAGCCAATAGGGCTCCCATACGGCTGTAAATTCCGACGTATAGGCTGGACTGATTCAAGAAATTTCAAGAATAGACTTAAATCTCAGAGGTAATCTTATGCTTTCAGGTGTTCCGGTATATCCCGTAATTTAGGGTGCATTGGGCTCTCTCCATAGTTAAACTTAAAAGGCTATGTCCTCTGGGTGTTGATAGCTACCGTTTCTGACCATACGTATAAAAGTATCATACATGTCAACGCGACATAGTACTCGAATCCTTAGCATCATTTACGCAAAGGCAACCGGCCAACAAAGCAGTTGTAGTCACTTAATTCTGAAGTCCAGTTCACTTCTGACGGGGAAACCTATGGGCCCCGACATATTCGTTCTTGTTTAGGGATCAGGGCGGTTAGATTTGTTAGGGTTGCTTTAGGGTGCACAGGGTTCAGGCTGCAGGTTGGGTTTTCGTCTGCTGTCGTCATAACTGAATGGAAACACCTTCGTGGTTGCAGTTTGGGCAGCTGGGACTTCCCAGCCATTCGAAACATTTCTGCATCCATCATGCAGAAATGTAAGAGTCTGTGAGTAAGCAAGGCGTCACACGAATGCCAAAACGCTCCCGCCAAAACGCTCCCGCATGCATGCACCCATATGTACATGCAGGCACATATAATGCGTACAAGTCTCTGTCTGTGTGTGTGTGTGTGCGACGTAAAAACCACGTGCCAATGCATTCATGCTCGCACACATACATCCCCAGCCTCACTTCGATTTCTAGGGTTGCCATGGCTAATAGCTACGCTCGCACATTTGCTTGAGCGATGCTTCGTGAACGCAGTCTACATCAATCACGTGCATGCATGCACAGTTGCGGTCAAGATATCTATTTTAATCCCTCGGAGTGCTAAACAAGTTGTGAAGCGGAGCCCTGAACCCTTAAGTCCTGCATGCGGAAACCCAAGTAGTTTCGGCTTAGCCGCTTCTACCTGTAAATGAGCATCCTGCCACTGAGCCCACAAGCCTGAACCACCACAAAACAAGCAGAAGGTATAAAGCTTCTGGTTAAACTGCCGGCCAGGCACAGAATTCTGCTTCGAGGTTGCTATTCCCCGCCTATGCTTCCTTTGCTGCAGCCTTTTTGACACACTGAGGGCTTGGGGTCGGGGTTGGAAGATTTTACCGTACAGAGACCTTCATAGTAGCCCTTTATTACACAGATCCTTACTTACAGGAAGCCTTTTGGAGAAACCCATCAAAGAAGCCCTTCGAGAAAGTCCTTACAGTTCCTATGCGGTAGTACGCACAGCTACACCTTTCAAGCTCAAAGAGGCGGGGGTCTTCTGGCAAATGCTTGTTGGCCCTATATAAGGTATGCATGCAACCACTCGATTCTGAATCGAACTTCACATGTGGACCGCAAGCCTGGCACACGTGCTGGGGCATCCTTTAGTTGGGATTTGCAGACACATTTGCAAGACACGATGTGCTGTTATAGCTGATCATCAAGCCAGACAAGTAGGGTTTAGGGTTTGCATGGCTTAGGACCCAGAACCCACCGATCGGGGGGTACGAAGATGGCAAGAGCTTTCATGTAAGACACGCCCAGGCTGGGATGACGACTTCCGTTCCATGTTTCTCACATGCGTGGCTTTAGGGAGTTTGGGAATTAGGGTTCGGGTTCAGGCTTTATACCTTGTCAAAGGCATAGGAAGTCGCACAAAGTTGTAAGGTGCCAATAAATTGATCTTGTTGCGAGGTTGGGCGGCGCTTGCCTGCATGCGAAGCCCTGAGCCATGCGCACCCCACCGCCCCCTGCACCTGGCTCGACATGCAAACACACTGCGCAGCAACGTGCCAGAGGATGGAGTCGGGGGCGCAAGCAAAGCACAGCGACCCTTTGGGCGTAGAAGCTGAGGGTTTGAGTTTATAGGCATTTATATAGGGTTTTTTACAAGGAACAGCCATGTAGCACTATATACTCAGGTAGCCCTTATGAGTTTATAGGGTTTTAGAAGGAACAGCCATAAAGCACTATACTCAGCTATAGCCCTTATCATAGTGCCCGTAGCAGAAGCCATTCCCGAGCCATGGCCGATCCAAAGCCGGAAGAGGAGCCTAAACCCGAGCCTAAAACCCCCAGAAACGACTAACCTGGGTCCTTGTTGGATACAATTTTACATTTTTGTTATAATGAAACCCTAATAAGGATTAAACATGATCATTTTTAATATGGCCCCAACCGGGAA
>CAJNJA010000537.1:173-18422 GCA_905231915.1 Symbiodinium necroappetens | reverse complement strand
GACGTTTTGGGAAGCGGTTTGCGCAACGAAGACACCACAGAAACAATATCACGACTATAGCAACCATCAAGGTCCTCGACTAAAACCGAAAGATGCTCACCCAAGCTCATCTCAAGCTTGTTACGGAGATGACCCGAAATGACCGTAAGGATACCCTTTTTCCTACTATTTGGTTTTAATAAGGGAACCCCAAAAAGAAAAAGGGCAAAAGGGTACTACTGGGGAACCTAGTTAGGGAAACTGAGATGTTTACCCATAAACCCCTAGGTAGTTCCTCTTTGGGACTACCTGATAGGACTCTAAACTATAAACCATAAAAAGGAACTACTTCGGGGCATATGGGTCGGGAAAATGTCGCATGGATCTCAGGGCGTGGTGCTCACGCAGGATCCAGGCTTGCAAAGAGCACGTGGGGTTTGGGCTCTGAGGTGTTCAAGGTTTACCTACAGTCTCCATTGTAGTTTCTTCTTGGGGTTACCTTTTAGGATTCTTAGCATAGAATTAGTGAAACCAAAAAAAGGAACTACAATTTAGACTATAGGTAGGGGCTTTTAAAATGCTGTGCACTGGAGCTCTCTAGGACTCTAGCCTTTAGGGTTTGGGATCATCTTAGTTTAAGGCATAGCTTTTAGGTTCCCCAGTAGAGCCTTAATAATAAGGGCACCCTTTTTCCTACTCTTGGTTTTAACAAGGGAACCCCAAAAAGAAAAAGGGCAAAAGGGTACTACTGGGAAACCTAGGGCTTAAGACCTGGAGCTGAGGCTCCCCAAACTCCTTCACCGCAAGCCAACCCAGTCCCAGTTCCATGCAAACACCAAGCGGCTGCCAGTCGCAACAACATTTTTAGGGTTTTAAGGTTTAGGGTTTTGGAGTTTTAAGGTTTAGGGTATTAGGGTATTAGGGTATTAGGGTTTGGGATATGTATTTATGTCAGAAAGTTCCAGGAAGCCCAACAAAGCAGTCACACACGCACACACACGCACACACACGCACACAAACATGAGCATGCGCACATACATACATACATACATACATACATACATACATACATACATCCATGCATGCATGCATGCATGCATGCATGCATGCATGCATACACACACACAAACATGAGCACGCACAGTCACCCTAAACCCTAAATCATAAGCCCAAAGCTCCCCAAGCCCTAAGCCCTACGCCAAAGACAGGCACAGTCCCCGTCCTTCTGCGTGAGAAGCCAAGGGTGAAGACCTGGTGGCAGCGTCTTCGGTATCTGCGAGGCACCTCAGATCAAACGAACACGAGCATCCCTTAAAGGAACCCTTGAGGGAGACCTTAAAGAATCTTCACAGGAGCCCTTGCAGGGACTAGTGACGAGGGTTTATAAGGCTGAGAGGGCCTATAGTAAACCCCCAGAGTTGGAAACCGGATTAAGGACAATTAGTGCTGGGATTCCCTATACATTACTCTTGTAAGGATTGGGGCTATTGGGTTTCCAACTTTTGGGCTTCTACCGTAAGGGGGATAGGGTTGTGTTGCTTGCCAAGCTCTCTTAACCCTAAACCCTAAACCCCTAAACCCTAAACCCTAAACCCTTCCCTTGAGTATGAAGGGTGAAGGGTACTGGTCCAAGCTTGAGTCACATGGGGGTTTCCGAACATAGGGAACCCTAACAATAGTGCCCCAAATAGTCGGATCCTTGTTATAAGGGCCGCAAATAAGGTACCCTAATTTTCGGAAACTCCCACATTCAGGGCTGAAGGACTTTAGACCCCCTCACATAATTTTGTGGCTCTGGGCCCAGAGGCCCGAAGGGAATTCATGTGGGGTTTGGCGGTATAAGGCCTCATTTACGGCACGGGAGCTTAAGTACGTATTATAGCAACTCTTTTGGGAAGCCGTACCAAAAAAAGCGAAGTCCTCTAATCCCTAAATCCCCGAAACCTAAACTCCTTACAACATCCTAACCCTAAACCCTAAACCCTAAACCCTATAAACCCTAAACTCCGAAGTCCTTCAGATGCCACATCCGTGCCATGGCGCTCCCGCTGTACTCCTCTCCGAGCAGCACGAACAGCGAGGGCGGAGCTTTCCTGAGCCCACAATTTAAGCTTATTAGGGTTCAGGGTTTAGGGATTAGTAATTAGGGGTTTAGGGGTTAGGGTTTAGGGTTTTGGGCTTAGGGTTTAGGGTTTAGGGTTTTTAGGGTTTAGGGTTTAGGGTTTAGGGTTTTGGGTTTTTGTGGTTGTTAGGGCTTTTAGGGTTTAGGGCTTAGGATTTAGGGCTTAGGCTTTAGGGATTATGGTTTAGGGTTTGGGGATTAGCGATTCCCTAGGTCTAGGCTTCTCCGGCCTATCTTCTGTGACTTCTTAAAACTTCAGGTCTAAGATTTCAAGCTTCCAGGCTTTCGGCACGGGTTTGACAAGAGCAGGGCTCAAACAAGAGCATGGCTTAAACCTACCCTAAGCCCGACTAAGCCCCCTTATCAAGCTTAAGGCTCTACCCTTCGAGCGACTACACCCTAGGCCTACATCATAACCCCTAAACCCTTAAACCCGAAACCAGTAAACCCTGAACACCTAAAACCTAAACGCCTAAATACTCTCTACCTATAGGTATTTAAACCCTGAGCCGCTTTTCCTTCATTTGACCCCCAATGTTAAGGCACCTTTCGTGCATCGGGGACATATGTTATGGCAGTCTTCGTGCATCGGGGACCAGTGTTAAGGCACTTTTCGTGCATCAGGGACGAATGTTAAGGCACTTTTCGTGCATCGGGGACCTACATAGGGGGCTGTGGGTACCAATGTTCAGGCCTTTTTCGCGCATCAGGGACCAATGTTCAGGGCTTGTTCGTATCGGGGGCTGTGGGGACCAATGTTCATGCCTGTTAAGGATTTCGGGTTCGATTTAGGGCCAAGGCCTGTGGGCTCGCTTGAGGGTTTAAAAAGTGGATGAAGCTCAGCTGCAAATAGAGTTCATTGATGTAAAGATAAAGCACTTCTTATTTTACAATGTTACGAGATTCTCTGGGTGGGTGAGTATGTGTTCCATGTTCCGACTAGCGAGCTCGACTAGATACTGCTCGACCAGAGTTGCTGAACCCTAAACCCCTAAACCCCTAAATCCTGAACCCCTAAACCCTAAACCCCCTAAACCCTAAACCCTACACCCGTAAACCCTAAACCCTGCACCCGAGAACTGGAACCGGGTTTTGGGCTATGCTTGACGATGTCTAGAATAAGGACCCGGAAAGCAACAATACTGATCGTGGGACTTCCAGTGTTGCTGTCAGGGTTTAGGACCAACCCTTTTCCCTAGCCTAAACCCTAAACCCCAAAACGAGATGGTCTGAGCTCCCGGCGCCTCCCGCGTCACCTGGAGCTTTGCTCAGAGATGAGAAAACAACGGTCCAGAGCTTGCGGAGGGTTTAGGGCTTAGGGCCTGGGATTTAGGGGTGCAGGGGTTTAGGGTTTAGGGTCCAGAGCTTGTGGAGGGCTTAGGCAGTTTAGGGTTTATCCATAGGCCCCTAAGTAGTTCCTTTTTCTGGCTTATATTTAGAATCCTATAAGGTAACCCCAAAAAGGACCTACTGAGGGGCCTATGGGTAGGGCCTGTAGGGTTTAGGGCATCGGGAATGTAGGGTTTAGGGCTGAGGGAGTCTAGGGTTTGCTCGAACCCTCAATAACCTACTTTTTTGGGGGGGGTTCTTTGGTATAAATGTCCTTATACTGTATAAGTCCTGAAGCAAGGTCGGTTGGGTTTATTGGGCTCGCAAACTGAGGCGTGTTTATGCCTTGGGGTGGATCGTAGGGTTAGGGTTTAGGGTTTAGGGGTGGATCCCCGCACCAAAACCCTCAACCCGTCTCAAAACTTGATAGCACCCCGAAGCTGGTAGTGCACCAACTTTCAACCTCGCACGCTAAGCTGCATACTTCCGACCGGTTACTCTAAAGGCAGCTAAACCGCTTGGCTTCAAGGACCTAAACCCTAAGCCCTTCCTTGTGAAGGCAGAGCCTTCTCAAGCCATGTCTACTATAAGTAGGGGCCTTAATGATTAGAATACGGTTTTGGGGCCCATCGTACTACAATTAAACTTAGGAACCCCCCAAATGGTGTTGGAAATTATTTCGGCCCCTACATTAACCCGGCTCGATGAAAGCCAGCAGCCTGACCACCAGATTGGTCGAGGGTTCGGTGTCCAGGGTCGATGCAATGGGAAAAAGAGGTACTACTGTTGATGATATAAATCCTGCATTACCTTAAGGGCCCTAAACTATGGGAATTATGGTATGTTCCTTATTATGGGTTATGCAGGATTTAAATCATCAGCCGTAGTACACTTCAGTCTCCAGGGTGACCCGAAGCTCTTACCCAAGAAATCCCAAATACCTACATCGTACAGAGTAGGCTGTCTATACTTGGAATAATTCTTGCGGTTCGTGTGAGTGTAGGCAACTAGGGGTCCTAGGGAATGTATCAAAATGCGAATTTTTGGGACATTCCCCTAAAATCCTAAACCCCAAACCCGAAGCTCTGAACCCTAAATCCTACACCCTAAACCCTAAACCCCTAAACCCCTAGAACACGGAGTTCCTTCAGGCCAAACATCTCAAATTTCACGTCCACCTTAGTTTTAATAAAACGCAATACACATCAATCCATGGGTTTAGGGCGTACTTTAATCCCAAATAACCTACCGTTTTAGGGTCCCAAATTAAGGTTTCTTTATATGAGTCCTGAAAAAAAGGTGCGTTTTTAGGGGTCCAGGTAGGGTTTAAGTACATTAAAAGTCGCTCATTCATGCTCCTAACTCTAGTGCACATGAGCAATGCCCGTTGCATATGCGATTAACACCGTAAAGAAAGCCTGCAGCCATGTGCTCTTCAGCCGTGCGCGGGCATGTAGTAATATGAACAGAACCTATACTTCATGTAAGGCCAAGCCAATGAAGCTTGCAGGAAACGAGGCACCAAGTGATTCTTTGCAGAGTTTAGGATAAGAAGTCTTAGGTTTCGGGTTTCGGATGAACCTCTTAAAGCCCTAAAACCTTTCAACAAAAACCTAGAACACGAAGGGCTCTAAAAGCTCTAAAACCCCTCAACCCCAAAGACCCTACAAATACGAATTACGAAAAGCAAATCTCCAAACAACAACGAAGGCCACAAACACCAAACGCAAAACCCTAAACAACGTGTCTATCACAATCATGGACGGACTTCGCTTATTGGGGTTATTGTTTAGGGCTCTAGGGTTTAGGCCGCGATTGTTTAGGGGAATGTTTTTTTCTAGTGTGGGGGGATTCTATGGGCGGGCGGGGTGTAGTCTTGAAGATAGCTTGAAAAGAAACTTCAAGGTCAGAACTGCTGAACCCTAAACCCTAAACCCTTATATAAAATTATATAAAGCGGACCCCCAAAAGGACCTGAACCCTAAACCCTAAACCCTTGTATAAAACGGACCCCCAAAAGCGACCGTATGGTAGAAAACTACCCACGTCGCGCCCCGACGCCGCTGGGCGAAAGCCGGGCCTCGGCCTTGGCGGCCGCGAAGGAGCCGCCGAGCGCCGACCTCGGGAGGCCAAAAGACGTTTGTTTTTTTGTTTTTTTTGCGGGCTCTGGGGTGTAGGGTGTAGGGTTTAGGGTTTAAGGTTTAGTTTTCCTTTCTTTGTTTTAAGGGGCTTGGGGTTTAAGGTTTAGGGTTTAAGGTTTAGTTTTCTTTTTGTTGTTTTAAGGGGCTTGGGGTTTAAGGTTTAGCGTTTGGGGGTTTAAGGTTTAGGGTTTAGGGCTTAAGGTTTAGGTTTTCTTGTTTAGGGACTTTGGATTTTTGTTTAGCGACCTTGGGTTTTCTTTTTTCGGGACATTGGGTTTAAGGTTTAGGGTTTAGGGAATAGGGTTTAGGGAAAAGGCTTTAGGGTTTAGGTGTTTGGGGTTTAGGGTTCCGGGTTGAGAGGTGCAGGGTTTAGGGTTGAGGGTGTGGGGTTGCGGATTTAAGGGTCAGGGTTTAGAGTTGAGGGGGTCCTGTTCAGGGTCCTGCCTTGCCCATCCTGCCCTGTGCCCTGCCGTGCCTGCCCTCTAAGCCCTGAGCCCTAAACCCTCGCGACGCAAACCTGACACCCACAACCCTCATCCCCAGAACTCTGACCCTAAACCACCGGAACGGAAACCCTACACCTTAAAGCTAAAACAACAGAAACCAACTCCAGAACCTAAACCAGAAACGCTGAAGCTTTTAAACCCAGGACCCTAAACCCAAGCCCTAAAGCCAAAAACCCTAAACCCTAAACCCAGAGCCACAAGCCCAAAACCCTAAAGCGCAAAACGCTAAACCCAAAGCCCCCCAAGACCTTAACCACCAGACACTCTAAGCCCGAAACCTCGAAACGTACTCTAAACACTAAACCACCAGAAACCCTACACCCCAAACCCCTAAACTTTAAACATTTAAACCCTAAACCTCTGGAAACTCCCAAATTCGTAAACCCTAAACCACCAGAAACACCAGACCCCCAAACCCCCTAAACCCCAAAAACCTGAAACCTAAATCGTAAAACCTACACCTACACCCTAGACACTGAACCCTAAACGACCAGAAAGCCTAAACCCAAAGCCCTGGACCACCGGAAAACGTAAGAACTCAAAGCCCTAAACCCCCAAACCCCTTCGTCTTAAAAACTACCTGTAGTCTCCATTGTAGTTCCTTTTCTTGGTTTAGCCAATTATACATTAAGGTTCTTACAACCCCCAAAAAGGAACTACGGTGGAGACTATAGGTAAACCCTAAACCCTAAACCCCAAAACCCTAAACCCCAAACCCTAAACCCTAAACCCTCAACCCAAAGCCCTAAACCCTAAACCCCAAAACCGCTGCAAAGAGGCGTCGTCTGGAGCTCCTCCGGCAGGACGTTGTCCTGCAAATGCATCCGCGCTGAACAAGATGGGGCTTAGGGTTTACCTGGACCCTAAAGAACCTACCTTTTTTGGGGGTTGTTATTATGAATTCTTTATATGAGCCCTTAAAAAGGTAGGTTAATTGGGGTTAAGGTAGGGTTTAGGGCTTCGGGTTTGGGATTTAGGGTGTAGGGTTTAGGATAAAATTAGGGTCTGTAGGGTTTAGGTTTAGGGTTTAGGATTTTCCTGCACCTTCAGTGTGAAATCCTAAGGCGCTGCGTCGGGGACCCTCCCGGCCGCGAAAAGCCCTAAATCTTCCCCCAAACTCTGCATCCATACTGCTGATGATATAAATCCTGCATTGCCTTAAGGACCCGAAACTATGGGAATTATGGTATATTCCTTATTATGGGTAATGCAGGATTTATATCATCAACCATACGTCCTCGGCGTGGAGGCGCCTCGACAACGTCGCCCTGCTCAGCAGGCAAATCTCAGAGAATCAGATTAGGTTTTTGGGCCCCTCTATAATGGTATCATAACACTAAGGCGCCAAATAGCATAAAAGCCTTATATAACATGGTCTTCGGGCCCAAAAGCCTTAAAATATGAGTCCTTAGAGCCTGAGGGTAAGGAGGAATGATATGGGCAATTCTTTAGGCTTCTGTATGATGTTGCTATGCAGCCGGTGGTTGGGCAGCGGGGTTTACCTGAACCCCACTGTTCAGGGATTCCAGGGAGATTTCCTGTTAAAACTTCCGTGTGCATGTTTTCTTAAGCCCTAAACCTTAAATCCTATAAACCCTATAAGCTCTTTTAACGCTAAACCCTAAACCACTTTTGGGGCTTGGGGGTTTAGGGTTTAAGGCTTGTCGAGCAGCTCTCGCTGAAGATGCTGCTCCTTGCTGCCATAGCGGGGTTTCCGAAAACAGGGGACCCTAATACAGCACCCTAAATTGTAGGATCCTTAGTAAAAGGACCCCACGATAAGGTACCCCTAATTTTCGGAAACCCCCATAGATAATATCGGGAATGCAGGTAGGAGGAGCCCGATTCTGAACCCGAAACAGAAAGATCTGCAAGTTTCGGAGTTTGGGTTTAGGGTTTAGGGTTTAGAGTTTAGGGTTTAGGGTTCAGGGTTTAGGTTTTAGGGTTTAGGGTTTAGCTGAGGAGCACACCACACTTGAGACAACAAAAACAAGAAGCTTACACGTCCATCTTACAAGTGGCTTGCAAGTCGCAGGTCTGTGGATTGCATTCAACCAGACGTCCATTTCCACTTTATGGCAGTATGATTCGAGTTGTGCTATCGGTTCCTTAATGAAGGACTGCACCTCCAGTCCTGACATCGAAATCACACACCTGATACACCGAACAGCCCTCACCTACGTAGTCATTCACTTGCAGGGGCAGACCTAAACCCTAAACCCCTAACCCCTCGCCTAAGCCCTATAATTAAGTCCCTGATCCATCAAACCCAATCCCTTCAACCCCAAACCCTCAATCCCCCAGTCCCTCAGCCCCTAAACCCTAAACCGCTAAACCCTAAACCCCTAAAACCCCTAAACCCCTAAACCCCTAAACCCTAAACCCCTAAACCCCTAAACCCTAAATTCTTGGGAAAGCAGGGGGGGGCCCTGTGGGCCTCGCAGCCCCGAAGGGGTCCAAGAGCAAGGGCGGAGGGCCGCTGCTGTTTGCCAACATCAGCGCAGGCGGCAATGGACCTGAGAGGGGGTTAGGGGTTTAGGGTTTAGGTTGTAGGGTTTAGGTGTTTCGGACTTGAGGGCTTGGAGTTTAAGACTACAGCTCAAGGACTGTTGAAGAAACAACTTGAGGAGCACAAAGTAGAAGGCTCGAGGCTTGTAGGCTTTCACGGTTTGGGGGGCTGTAGGGTTGTAGGGCTGGCCCTAAACCCTAAGCCGGGAGCCTAAACCGTAAATAATTGGGATGACAACTGCATAATGATTTCTGGAATCCTCAGTCTTGGAACACCTCCGCCCCGGATATACTCGCCTCATCGAAAGGCCTTCATGACTGGACTCTGCCCTTGGTGGATATACTACGACGATACTGAGATAGGGGCGTCTAAGGAAAAGTACTACGAATTCTTCAGGCTTCTATATCAGCTCAGTGATCCAACCGCACAGTCCACCTTGCCCTCACTTTTTTCTAGGCTTCTCGTCCAGGGTAGGGTCGACCAATGATTGATAAGATCCCCTTTGTTGAAGGGCCTTAATACTTGCATCTCCATTGCAATCCTTCGGAAAGGAAGGGGGTTTACGAATCCGTGTTCGGCAGTAAGGCCTTAACTCTAAACCCCTTCAGATACGACACGATAAACCCTATGTAAACAAACCGAAAGCCATATCGAACCCATCTAGGGAATCTAAGGTCTCAGAACACGCTATACTGTACACCATTGTCGTCTCTTAAACGCAGCCCTTGCTACAAAACCCTGATAAGACGGTGATAAAGGGCTTGCAGAGGAGAAACCCAGAACCCAAAAACCTAAACACCTTAAACCCTATACCCCACACCCGAAAGCCCCTGAACTCTGCTCCACGAACGACTTGAGTGGTTGTGGGGAACTTGCTTGGGTTTAGAGCTTAACAACAGATCCCCCGAAACTACTGCTTTATGGGATATGGGTAGTTCTCTAAGTTAGGGTCCCCTTGGGGGTCCTTTTTATAGGGGTGCCCTACTATGTTGGGGACCAAAAAAGGGACCCTACTTTAGAGAACTGCCCATATACCTCATGGGCAGGTATGAGGGTCATAACCTAATTTGTTGTAGGGTTTAGGGTTTACGGTTCGTATGTAAGCGGGTAGTTCTCTACATTCGGGTCCCTGTTTAGGTCCCCCAAGTCAGGGTTTCGTTAAAATATCCATTAAGTAAGGACTATACCTTCAGTCATACTAGGGATTTCATTACACTTTGTACGGCACCCTTATAAAGGGGGCCCAAATGCCACGCTAGTTTTGAGAATTAAGTGTCGATGAAGCTGAGCTCCACTCGCATGCCGTAGCTTTCCTGGCCAGAGGTTCATGGCATCTACCCATAGGCCCCGAAGTAGTTCCTTTTTGAGGTTTATATTGAGAATCCTATAAGGTAACCCCAAACAGGAACTACTTAGGGGCTTATGGGTACGGTAATTTCAAGGTTCAAGACTGACATAGAGGTTTAGGGTTTGGGATTTGTGAGTTTGTGCATTTCGGGCTTAGGATTCGGGCTTTTAGGATTCAGGGTTAAGGGTGTTCAGGGCTCTTAGGGCTCAGAGTTCGGGGTGGGATCAGAAAACTGTTGCTAGGGCCTGTCGAACTCGGGCTTTATGATTAACACACACCGCAGCACCAAAAACACAATCGTTGTGGACATCAGACCACAGTAAACGGAGGTTCATGAGCCCAAGCCCTCCATGAGACCTGCTCCCCCCAATAGGCCTGGTCTACCCGAAACCCTAAACCCTAAACCACAAACGTCCCCCTGCATCCTGAACCTGCAGCCCTCAAACCCTGGAAACCCAAACCCCTATAAGCTTGAAGCGGAAACGCGAAACTCGGGTTGGCTGGGTTCCGTTCGGCTTGGGCTGAAAAGCAAGGGTCGGCTACGAATGGGGAAGACGAACCTAACTGTAGCGAAACCGGCTGCAGTCCCACCATTGCCTGTGAAAGCGCATCAATTAGAGACTCCAAAACCCCTTAATTAAGGAATATACCTTAAATCTTATTAGGGTTCTTATTATAATTATTTAAGGCATATTCCTTAATTAAGGGGTTTTGGAGGCATCGGCAAGAGCATAATGGGCAGCAACTGTGCAGCGCCAATCTGCCATGGTAGGTAAAAGCAAACAGTGAGCCGCAACAACATTGCCGAGAAAACTGCAGTCATGACTACAATCTACTGAGTCTTCAATGAAAACCATCAGCACAGGCATATTAGGGGTTTCGGGTTTTGGGTTTAGGGGTTTGGGGGTTTAGGGCTTAGGGATTTGGGGATTTAGGGTTTCATGTTTACCTCTCCTGTGCCAGCCGCCAAGCAGGACTTCCCCAAGACCACAATGACAAACCTCACAACCCGAAACCCCAAACCCTAACCCTAAGGGTCCAAGTACCTAATAATCAGGTCCTTTGGACCATTAGGATAATGTAAGGGCCTCGATAATTAGACCAGGGCTTTGGGGGTACATTTTGGCGATGAATAGAATAAGGAACCCTACACTAGTATGGGTAAGTATCTAAACCCTCTTCATAAGTCCCAAACTCTACACCCAAAACCCCAAACCCCTAAACCCTGCAGTAGTATAAACTCGAAACCTGCCCGCCCCTTTGGCCCCAACCCCGAAGCCGTTTCCGACCCCAGCTCCGGAGCTTTAGGGATGAGGGTTTAAGGGTTTAGAGTTTAGAGTTTAGGGTTTAGGGTTTAGAGTTTAGAGTTTAGAGTTGAGGGTTTAGGGCCTTTCAAGACCAAACCCTACAACCCTAGACCCCACCAAAAACTCTCTAACCCCAAACCCTAAAACCCCAAAACCCAAAAAAAACTAAACCCTAAAACCTAAACCCTACGTACCCTAAAACCCTAAAACCCTAAAACTCGAAACCCTAAACCCTAAACTCTAAAACCTAAACCCTATGTACCCTAAAACCCTAAAACCCTAAACCCTAAAACCCTAAACACCTAAACCCTTAAGCCCTAAAGCCCCAAACCCTAAAACCCTGAAACCCCAAAACCCCAGAAACCCTAAACCCTAAAACCCTAAACCCTGAAACCCTAAAAGCCTAAAACCCTAAAACCCTAAACCCTAAAACCCTAAAGCCCTAAAGCCCTAAGCCCTAAACCCTAAAACCCTAAAACCCTAAACCCTGAACCCTTAAACCCTTAAGTCCTAAAGCCCTAAACCCTGAAACCCCTAACTTAAACCCTAAACCCTAAAACCCTAAATCCCTCCTGGAGGCCTGGTCGGGCAGTGCCAGCTGTGTGAGCTTCGCCTCGGGCATGTCGTAGCCCGTGCCGTGCTCCCTCAGCTGACGAGGTTGGAGGTTTAGGGCTTAAGTCTTTGAAACTTTGGTTTGGGTTTAGGGTTTAGGGGTTTAGGGTTTAGGGTTTAGGGCTGAGGCCTCGGGTTTGGGTTTAGGGTTTAGGGATTGGGGTTTGGGGTTCAGGCTTGAGTTTCGGGCTCCGGGTTAAGCTCGACATGGATGTCGGATGAACACCAAGAGGTTTCGGCTTCAGGATCTACCCCACAAACCCTAAACCCCGCCACAGGAGAAGCCAAACCTCTGGAAAAAACAGCTGAGGAGGATAAGTAGGGTTTAGGGTTTAGGGTTTAGGGCTTTGGGTTTAGAGTGTAAGTTATACCGCTGAGGAGGCTGCTCCAGGAGCTGATGTTCGACGCAAAGGCGCCGCCACTGAGCGAGGACTTGGCCCTCCGCCGCCGCACTTTGAAGGCTTCTAGAACGGTATGCTCTGCAGGCTGTATGTCTATATATACGTATATATATATATGCGTGTGTATACATACAGATAGATAGATAGATAGATAGATAGGTAGATAGACAGACAGACAGATCGATAGAATGACAGATAGGTAGATAGAACAATAGAAAGAAAGACAGATAGACGAATAGATCGATAGATAGATCGATAGTTAGCTAGATAGAAAGAAAGATAGATGGATAGATCGACAAATAGATCGGTAGATAGATCAGGTTCAGGGTTTAGACTTTCGAGGTTCGGTTAAGGGCTTCGGGTGCTTCGGGTTTCTAGAACGAGCTAGCTTTGAAGCTTTCCATAAGGGTCTTAGGCTGTACCACGGGTTGGGAAGGTTGATGGTTGAGGGCGGGGGCATCTAAGGCCTCGATAAAGTTGCAGGTTTGGGGTTCAGGGCAGCAAGCTTCTATGCGGGTTTAGGGTCCAGATTTTCGGGCTTTGAAGCTTTCTATGAAGGTTCAGGGTCTAGGGTTGAGGGCTCATAATATGGGGTGACCAACAAGTAAAAAGGCTGCTCTTAAGGTTCACGGGATGGAACCCTTTCTGTCTGGCTTGTTGTCAAGAATCCTCAGAGGCATTTCCGAACTCATTGCCTGTTGTTATCTTTTGTGGCTGCTTAGGCTTTGCATGGGGGCTTGGGACTGAACCAAGTCTCATCTTCGCTGCGAAGTTGAGCTTGTGAAACATGTTGTTGCGTTGCTCCTCTTGTTTTCAAGAGCCTTTAAACATGTTCAGCCCGCTGAACCTACCACAGTAATTCGTCGAATTCCTCCAACCCTAAACCCTAAACCCTAAGCCCTAAACCCTAAACCGTTACTCGAACTTGTCGGAAATGTGGGCGAAGGCTCAACTCGGGAGCTAGCGGATGTCACACATATAGATAGCTCTCCAAATTAAATTAGGGTCCCTTTTTAGGTCCCCGAATGCAGTACGGTTTAGGATTTGGGGTTTAGGGACCCTTATAAGAAGGAAATGAAAAGGGACCCTACTTTAGAGAACTACCCATATCAAACGCCGAGGGCAAAGGACAATGGAGGGTCCAGGTCCTGCATGGGTGTTGGGGGGATTTGGGGTTTAGGGTTTAGGGTTTAAGGCTCAGGGAGGGAGTGCGGATGTAAGGTGAGTTTCGGTGTCTTGGTTGGGGTATTTTATGAGGTTAAGTACTAGGGTTTAGGGGTTTTGAGTGTATTAGGCATCATACAGTGAAGAAGGCTTGGCAATTTAGGGTGTAGGAGAGCTCAAGAGTCTCTATTGGCTAAGGTTTAGGGGGTTTAGGAGTTTAGATGTATCGATTGGGCTTGGGGTGATTATTACGTACGTAGATTTTTTTGCATAGGTCTTGTGGGACTGTAGGAACTTGCTGGTTTAGAGTTTAGGATTTAAGGGGAGTAGGATTTAAGAATTTAGAGTAGTAGGGTTCTCCATTCATTTCGACAGCTGACACATAGACACTGCTGCAACCTTGCGGATCTTAGACAACTTGCATCTATGATGGAGTGAGCTGAAGCCCTAAACCCTAAACCCTATACCCTAAACCCTAAATCCTAAACCCTAAACCTCAAACCGTGAAGCCCTTGCTCCCGGAGGCTTGCCAGTGACTGAGATGGATCCCAGGACAAGTCCGGCTAGTTGCGCGGCCGACGTTAGTGGCGGCAACAGCTGCAACGCCTCTCGGGAAAGAGTATCGAAGCCGATGGTCGTCTCGGCACTTCTGCCATGGGCAGTGCTGATGTAGCAGATCGGACATAGGATTCACGTGGACTTTGGACGGTGCCGCTTGCATGCCCGAGTGAATGCTTAAGGAATCTTGAGGCCCTAAGCCCTAAACCCTAAATCCTAAACCCTAAACCGGTTTAGGGTTTAGGGTTTCTGCAGGGTTTAGGGTTGAGAGTTTCCAGGCTCCCTTCGATGAGAGGATTACAGAATTTGAGGTGGTCGTGCTTGGATGTTTAATATAAGGGCCTAGAAAGGGGGTTTAGGGGTATATTATACTATGCTTCGCGCACCCTACAATACACCTACAAAAATACACATACCATAACACTCTAAAGACAATGACAGATGAACCTCCAAGATAGAAGCCTCATTCAGGACTTGTCGAACCAGCTTATATCCCGTCTAGGATCTTTGATTGGGCCCTGAAGCCCAAAGCCGTCGAGGAGACCTCGTAGACCGACCTTTAAGGAGCTGCTGAAATCCACTGTAGGATCTTAAGCATTAGGGTTTAGGGTTTAGGGTTTTTTGGTTTAGGGTTTAGGGTTTTTGGTTTAGGGTTCTTTGGTTTAGGGTTTAGGGGATTCAGGGGCTTAGAGCATCCCTAAACGACTAAAGTCTCAATGCTCTCCGATAAGATTTTATGCAATGAGCCAGTATGCTTGTAGTACCCGTGGTAAAACTTTACAAGAACGCCACACCCAAAACCCTGCAACCCGAACCCCACCAATGGGGTTTTGTTCGGGTTTCCCACCAAGTCTCCTAAACCCTTTCTCCTACACCATGGAAAGCCTTAAGCCCTAGGCCCTAAGCCCGAAAGCCTGAAACAGTTCCACCCACCTTGTAGCACATGCTAACCCTGTATGTAACCCTCAGAGTCCCAGCCTAAACCCTAAACCCTAAAACCAAATCCCAAATGCCCTAAACCCCAAACCCCGAAACCCTAAACCCTAAAACCAAATCCCAATAACCTAAACCCCAAACCCCGAAACCCTAAACCCTAAAACCAAATCCTAATGCCCTAAACCCCAAACCCCGAAACCCTAAACCCTAAAACCAAATCCTAAAAACCCTAAACCCCAAACCCCGAAACCCTAAACCCCCTTCTCCTCGAGCCCATTACCTAAATGAGGTGCTACACTGGGTTCCCCAGTAGCCCCGTAATAATGGGGGTTTAGGGGTTTAGGGTTTAGGGTACCCTTTTTCCTAGTGTTTGGTTTGAATAAGGGAACCCAAACAGAAAAAGGGCCAAAGGGTACTACTGGGGAGCCTAGTTAGGCAAGTAGTTCCTGCTTGGGATTACCTTATAGGACTCTAAATATAAACCGCAAAAAGCCCCGTACCTGAATGAGGTGATACACCGTGGCACCTCCGGGTTGAGGTAGCCGCCGTAATGCGCCAGGAAGCAGCCCAAGAGGAGCCTGGCAACTAAAACCCTAAAAACCCTAAAACCCTAAACCCTAAACCCTAAAACCCTAAACCCTAAACACCCCGAAGATGTAGGGTTTAATTGAGTGCTGTGTAGGTTGTGGCTAAAGCCCGAAACCTCGAATCCCGAACCCGAAAGCCTACAGTCAATCCCTGAAAACACAAAAAACACCTGCTACCCAGAGACTCCGAAACCCCTTAATTAAGGAATATGCCTTAAATCTTATTAGGGTTCTTATGAGAATTTACGGTATGTTCCTTAATTAAGGGGGTTTTGGAGTCTCTGGGTATAGGGGCTCTGTGGAGGCTTCGGCAAAAAAGGAGCTTTGAAAGCTCCGGGGCTCGGTGATTGGGGCGATGTCTTGCTTTGACGAGACTTTTTCCACGCTTTAGGGCTTCAGGGTTTCGGGGTTTAGGTTTAGGGGTTTAGGGTTTAGGGTTTAGGGCTTTAGGGCTTTAGGGGTTTGGGGTTTAGGGGTTTAGGGTTTAGGGTTTAGGTTTTACGGGTTTAGGGGTTTAGGGGTCTAAGAGTTTAGGGTTTAGGGTTTAGGGGTTTAGGGGTTTAGGGTTCAGGGTTTAGGTTGTTGCAAGTAGAAACCAGAAAGTTGGAACATGCAGATCCTGATGCCCTTCAGGCAACGCAACGTATTGGGGATCCAAGCACTAATCGTCAACAAACTATGTTCCAATTTTCTGTCATTCACTGTAAACCCCACACCACAAAACCCTCAACCCTAAACCAAAAAAACCCTAAATCCTAAATGCCCTAAACCCTCAACACCCTAAACCCTCAACCCCTAAACCAACAACACGAAACCCTCAACCCTGCTATACAGGCGGCTCGGTAGTTCGTCAGTTCGGTCTCGAGTTTTGGGTTTTTTTCTTGGGGGTTTTGGATGTGTGGCCATGAACGGTTTAGGTTTTTTTTTTTGTAGGGTTCAGGGTTTAGGGTTTAGGGCTGAGGGTTCGACTCCTAAACCTCATGAAGCAATTCCAGAGATCAGTGAGCGTCTGAGGTCGAGGGCATAGGCCATGCGGCTTAGGACTTAGGGCCTAGTTTAGGGCTTAGGGTACAGGGCATAGGTATAGGATGTTACAGATTACAGGGTTTAGGGCTCGGGGGCAAACCCTACGCTACTGCCGACTGCAAGAACCCTGTAAAACCCTAAACTCTAAATCCCTCGGATCTAAACTCGACCCCGTAACAGCGGTTTACTGGCTCTGAGCCCGGTTCGGGGGGGTAGACCTTAGACGCTTGGGGGTTGGGTTAGCATTGGGTTTAGGGTTTTAGGTTGACGTAGGTTTGGTTCAAATCTTCGGGGTTGGAGTTCATACGCTCTGGATAGAGAGCCGACAGGTTCTGGGGTGATGCGGGTTTCGGAGTCAGACTCTCGGGTTCAGGGTCAGCTACGATGCAGTCGGGGCCAACTGCCGAGCCTTCCATTGAGTTCGAACTTCTCCACAGTGAGCTCCCCCGGACGATTCTGCCACATCTCGACCTTTGGGTTCAGGGTTTAGGGCTTAGCGTGCAGGGTTTAGGGTTTAGGGTATGGCTCTGGCGCATGCGTTAACCAAACCTCTTCAAGTAGCCTCCACGCACATGCTCGATGCGATCCGTATCTTACCTTCGGGACAGATGGCAAGAGAAAAACATATACAATGATTCATGCACAGATACCGTCGTTATCTGTCTAGTACAACACATACCTTCACGATTTCCCCACTATTGAGTCGCTGTAGATTCTTGGGGTGATCGCTAGGCACTTGGACGCCTACGGCTGAACGAAACACGCTGAACTCGAACATCTAAACTAGACCTAGGCACACTGGAGTTGTAACCCCCTCTAGTTCAGGATTGGTGGATCCTTGATGAAGGGCTAAGAGGAAGTGCGAAATCAAAAGCAAAAGGAGCATTCTTCATGATATGGAGTATTGGATTGTCATTTGCTTCTTTACACTGAGTATAGCTGCAGAAGTATATGGATTGCCTTTCAACACAGGGTTATTTTGGGTTGTTGGGGACACCCGAAAAAATCTGAACTAAAGCAGCACCGACCAAGCCTCTTCAAAGCTCTAATGTCAGGGCGTTAATTAGGGATCATTATATGCTGAAGCCGCCAAGCTTGCAAACCCAAAATCCAAAACCCTAAATCCTAAAGCCCTCAAAACCCAAAGCTCCAAACACTAAACCCACAACAACAAATTAAACGCTACGTCCTAAAACACCCTGAACCCCAAACCCTCGCAGCCTGCGGGGAGGAGAGCAGCTCGTCTAGCCTTTTCAGGCCAGCCACCTGGCTTTTCCAGCTCCAACGTATCTACCTGGTACGAAGATATATTGTGAGCACTCTTCGATGTTGGAAGCATTTCATGGACCTTATTTAGCAGCCCTGAGCCCGAAACACCGAAGCTAACCCTAGAAAGCTAACAGTCTAGAAGCCCTAAACCCTAAGCCCNNCCCCCCCCCCCCCCCCCCCTAAAATGGTGACATCCTAACCCAACAAGCCCTGAAACCCCTGATTCCTCCAAGCCCTCAAGTAAAACTGCCAGCACTACACAGGCCTGACCTACAACGCCCAAAACCCTAATTAACCCCCAAACACCCCCCAAAAACACGACAGGCCCAACCTAAACTACACAAACAACAACACGAACCCGAAAGCCTTTATGTAGCCTACACTCTAAAGTCCAAACGCTTAAAACATCACCTGCGTATAACGCCTAACAACCACTAAACCCTAAACCTTAAACC
>CAJNJA010000526.1:0-14853 GCA_905231915.1 Symbiodinium necroappetens | reverse complement strand
TCCCCCTTGTCCCTAGCCCTGACGAAAGAAAAAAAGAGATTTGGTGTGGTGTAGTTGCCTGCTAAGAGGGGACCACAGCGCCGCTAAGAGTTGGCGAGCTCGTAACACACGAGTTGGGGCACAGAGCCCGCACCCTCCTTAGTCGACGAGGCCGGGGCGGTTATATAGACTATGTTCGAAACCTCCGGCGTCATCGAGTAGAGTTTGCACAGACTTGAGACAACCAGGGCGCGCTCGCGCGCGGAGGGGAGTGCGTCCGTGCTCCTCTTCTGACTGTGTGGAAGAAGAGAGAGAGTCTGCGCGCCAAGGGGGTAGGCCTATGGGCCAGGGCTTCCCCGGAAGCCCATACCCCAAGCAAGCAAGCAAGCAAGCAAGAGAGAGAGAGAGGGAGAGAGAGAGAGAGAGAGGGAGAAAGAGGGAGGGAGAGAGCCGGGGGCATAACCCTAGGCAGCGCTTACTTCTACTCTTTCCTCTCCAGAAAAGGGGTACGCAGTGAGCGCAGGCGGGGGGGGAAAAAGCCCTGAAGTTGCATGCAGAAGTCTTGGATGTGGGATACTGTGTTTGCCTGTGAACAAATCTCCTCCTCAACCCTGGAACAAAAGCGTGCTTGAGGTTGAGTTCCAGCTGTACCATCTCATTCGCTTTTTCCAGCACTTCTGATGCCAATGCGTCCCCGGACTAACCCCTGCATCACCAAGTTGGAATCCTTCCGAATCAGCCGTGGAGAGCGTGCCGCCAGCTGATTGTATATCTGTATCTCCTGAACTTTGGGTTCCAAGGCCGCCATGCGTTGCCCCAAGTTCGCGAGATCATCCGAGATGCGCTGGAATTTAAGCCTTGCTCAGCTTGGGCCGTAGAGTCAAGGGTGGCCACCCTTTCAGTAACACCGGAAAGGGCACCGTTGATCTCCTTCCTCATTTCCTGTCGTTCACGGCTGAGCATATTTGGAGGGTAAGAACTCTTGCTTCGGTGTTGAAGAGCACGCAGTCGGCCGCCTCCCTGTCGTGCGGGTGGCGTTTGCCTCCCCGCCCCTCGGTAACTCCCAGTGTGCACCTGAGGCAGACTCTGTTTCCATCCTCAACATACACGGGTTTTCGATCGGGCTTTGTGCCCCCTTCTTAGCGAGCTGTCTGCTGGCCTCTCCCTATAGTGTGTACGATTTGTTCTGGGTGTCCCTGCCGTTTGCTCAGTCATGACCTCGTCCTTGTCCCTCGCCCATCCTCGAGGTACCTTGGCGTCTTCGTGAGGTCGCTTTCTGGGGAGCGGAGGTTGTCTGGGCTGGGTTCTCGTCCAGCTGGTCGACATCTGGTACACGGCAGGGGGGAATGGGGAGTTTTGTGCGCCCGGAGCTTTTGCGGAGGGCCGCGCGTTTCATGATCCAGGAAGTTGCCAGCCTGGTTACGGAGGCTCACTTCCTGCTGTCTTCTTGGACTACAGCTATCTGGGGACATCCGATTGTTCTGGTGGAAGACGACGGGGTAATCCCGGGGGCCGCATCTTCCTCGACATAAGGGTCCTCCCACCGGTGTCACACTACTCTCCAACCTAGGTGTCTGTCATCAGCTGACTGTTTTCATGCTGGTGCTGCTTTACCTTGCCAGGCACAAAGTGACAGTGTGACAAAATGGTAGCAGATCTTTTGAGGGGCGAGATTTGCTGATCGTCGTCACATCATGCTTTATTTGGCTACGGCCTGATTGCACCTTGATTGCCTGGGACGGTAGTGGCTGCTAGAAGGAACGCGGAAAACGTAACCGTTGTGGGTACTTAACTGTTGTGGCTAGTTTCCCTTTTCAGCCTGTGTCCCTGGGTCATCTGGGTCGGCGAATCTGCCGTGTCAGCAAATTTCCAGCGACACATCCCCATACCATATGGGGGTAAATGGACAGCACCTGGAGCGCGTAGGCGGAGGTCGCTCCTCCACTTCTTACTCTTGCGAAAGAAAGAGGGAGAGCGAGAGTAGGATGCTGCATGTTCGGCAATGTTCGGCATGCATCTATCGTTTGGGACATCTTTTTGCTGACGGGGACAGGAACACCGTCAATCTAAGCCCGCGAGCACACAAGGGGGTTCCCCCAGACCAGGGTTCGCCTCTAAGCGTCGCTGCCTGCTCCACAAGAGCCGTCTGTGTGTCTTGGTGGGCGGCACGAGCTGACTGCCAGTAGGCAGGCAACAGGGCGGGGCGCTGCAGGGGCAGAGAATGACGGCGACAGTGTGACAGGGCCCCTGTTGGTACGATGTATTCTGCATCCGCGTCGTTTTGCAATGCATTCTCCTTCAGGCAGCGTCGGTGGGACTAAGCCGGAGCATCCCTTGACGTTGACTCCAATAAGGGATTTGCGCTTTAAGCACATCTCCTTGTTCTTGTGCTTTCCATATCTGCACATGCACCGAGACAGACATACATGCCTGTTTACATAGGAGGGAGACAGACGGACAGAGAGGGACAGAGAAACCAGAAATTACACCGACGCGAGACTTTCGCTCGACTCCAGTGTTGCACGTATGTGATGGGGGATGGCCGAAAACATATGTTGAAACATGTTAGTCTAATGTTTCGATCAACAAACCATCCCAAGCTTTCACTCCCTCCCAAGGGTTCGCAGAAATTGCGGGCGGGCTTGATGCCAGGGGTCTTAACACGCGCTGCATGCCTGGCATAGGAAGAGGGGCCAATGCCTTTGCCGGAAGACAGACGGACAGAGAGGGGGAGAGAAATCAGAAGGAATCAGAAGGCCGAGCAGGGGCGAATGCCTTTCACGGGGAACATGGGATGGCAGAATAAGTCACTCTTTTTTTTTTTTTGGGGGGGGGGGTGTGTTCCAAAGTCGAGAATCCAAACCCCCAGCAACACGAGGGTTCCTCACCAAATGCCCTTAAAACCTCACGCTGCTTGCTACAGTGACATTTACAGTGACACCATGTCCATCCGGCACGCAAAACGATCTGCAATCCATCCCAATTTGGGGGATCCCGTTGTGCTCGTCTCCCCAAGCTGACCACAGGCCTGGGAAAGCCGCCTCTTCCCCGAAAGCTACGACGAGGTGCAAAGAATCGTAAGGGACGGACTCACCGTCCGAGATGTCGACCCAACGAAATTTCGGCTTCGAACTTTCGGAGGCAGATTTCCAGTGCAGTGCTGTGCGGGCAACCGCCCCTTCTTGTCCGATTGCTGCCGGACATTCATTCCTGCGATATGTTGGCATACTTGGTAAGAGGGGAGCATAAGCGAAAGCCATTTGCGGAGCAATGCTTTCGTAGCAAACCTGCGAAGCCAAAAAGTCTTTCTTCGCGGCCTTGGCCAGGTGCAGCACTTTGACCGCGTCAAGTACGGCGTCCTGAATGCTGTGAATGACCCGCGTGAGACACAGCAGGGTGGACTTGCAGGGACTCCTGATGCAGCAGGAACAAGAACGCATATGTCGCGTTGTGACTTGCCATGACATTTCTGAGCATATAACGGCATAGCGGCATAACATCTCTCAGTGCCCTTGGCCGGCTCCTTTTGCCAGCTAAGGCGTGGCATTATGTCGGTGGCCAAGCAGTATGGACAGGCACGATGCTCTACGGTGTCATCCGATGGTCCAGAGCGGTGTCTTGTGTACGCAGCAAGCCTCCACTCTTTTCAAGCAGGAGATGATCCAAGTCAAAAATTCGACGATAGTACAGGCAATTCCAGAAATCCCTCGCCAGTACGACAGAGCTGAAGAACTGCTAGTCAGACGAATGTGCGAAGGACTACCTTGTGCTCCGGGGTGCCCGGCTGCGAACTACTTTTTCGGACCGGAGTGTTGGCCGTCAGCTACAAGTTCAGAATGATTGACAAAGTAGCATATGCATATGACCCACGACTGGCAATGTCATCGCCAGATTGGATGTGTGGTAGATGGTAGATGTAGCGAATCAGGAACAGGTCTTTGTGTTTACTAGCGAGAGCCAAAGAGGTACTTGCAGACATGTGAAAGCGCATTTGGTGTTTGGATGCCGGCCGCAATCCAGTCGGGGCATTGTGTGAGTCATTTACTAACGAACCGTTTCGTTCAGATGTCAGCAGGCACTTAGGACGATTTCGGGTAGCCATCACCATGTAGGTACCTGTAACTAGTAGCTGAAGAACGACACACATGCGCCTAACCGAGCGGAGCCTCGTGTCGATGGCGCAGGACCGAGACTCCTGCACGCAAGGGCAACAAGCTTCTTGCGACGCTTGCAACGAGTAGTAGTTACGAATTCGTTGGCAGTGGCTGATTGCTGTTGTAGACCATGTCGATAGAGCGGATCAGAGCGATTCACAACGAGCCGAAGCCAGGATTCTCGGAGGGGGGCAATGGAGCACAACCTGGTATGCTTGAAGTCGCTGCGCGGCACATGCCTGCCAAGGAATGGTATGCCCACGTTCTGGAGCCACTCAGTTGCAGATCAGTGTTTGTACAATTGTCACTTGCGCTCCAGGGCATTTCATCGTTCTGGACCGCTGCAACCTGTGCAAGAATTGATGCTCTCTTTAATCGACAACTCTGGAACCCACAATTATGCGTCCAATTCAGTCCTATCCTGCATCCCAGTGACCACATTGCAGTGCGAAGATAAACATCAAAGGGTGTTTCTTCGTTTGATTACGAAAACAGCGGATAAGAAGCGACCCTGCAACCAGCTCGCATACCCTGGAAGATAGTGTGCTATGTTGTGCTGCATGGTTGACAGCGAGTAACTCGTAACCATAATTGTGGCTCAAAGCACCAAGGAAGTACACAGACGCCGAGCTTCAGGCAGTGACTGAGGTCGGGCAGTTGCAGGGGCACTCGGTACCCTGCGATTCTGGAATCCCTGGCAGAAGGTTGCTCTTGGAGACCGCTTGTATGTGGACTCCACCGTGCTTGACACCGCCGCTGGGGGGTACAAGGCCCGATGCACAGCCAAACTCGCAGCTGGGCAATCTGCTCGTTTGTGGTTGTGCAGCCGTCTAGAATCTAGATTACATCTCTCTCTCTCTCTCTCTCTATATATATATATTTATATATATACACATACATACATACATACAGACACACGGATTTGCTTGAAGGTCGGGCCGTGAGTCAGGTGTTTCCTCCTTTGAAGGCTCTTGAGACTAAACCCCGAAGCCCCGACTGCATGCCCTCCTGCCGAAGACGCGCATCTAATGAAGCACACCGGGCAGCACAGCCCGCAGATCCATGCAGATCCTACAAATAACCCATGGCAGATACATGTCAATGAATGTTAGTGCAGTCGTGGGTTGCGCACACCGCAACAGCACAACAACTGCTGCACGCAGAGTAGTCAGCGTCTCGAACACGCTGGAAGCTAATTAGTTCGTTGGCAGCTTGTGATGCTCTTGCTGCTCTTGATGACCACGCGGCTCGAGCATTCTGGGCTCCTTCCTCATCTGTCGTGTTGGGTCTAGTGGTCCATCATAATGTCGCTTGGCTGCACCACATGCCATGTTCAACTATGCCGATGTCTGATGTGCCGATTCTGAGTATCCAGGTCTGAAAGTTCCGGGAAGCTCCCCATTCCTCCTGACGCCAGGAAAAATTTGAGTCGAGTTCTTGACCTTGCTAATTGCATAGCAGGGTCACGTGGGTTGAAACTCGCTTATTTGCCAAGATCTTTCATCGATCTGCGGTGTGAGTCAAAGTTGTTTGTTGATGGGGCAGCAGCTTTGCTTGACGTTTGCCGGCTCATTCGTGAGATCAGCAAGTGAACAAGACGACAACCGAGTCTGACATGTTCTAAGAAGATCCCAGCTCGGGCCAGATCCATCTTGCCATAGAGCAATGTGTGTCGAGACCTCTAAAAGTGTGGCATGGGAATGTGAGGGTGCTCTGTGTAAGATGAGAGAATAGCACATGGTGGGACCACAACTTGCTTTTGCATCCATGTCGTGGAGTCGCGGCTAGCCCCAGACTCCGTAAGGTGAAACCGTGGCACTTTGTGGGTGTGCATGTTCGTTATTCTGGTTGTTTGTTCGTGTGTGTGTGTGTGTGTTTGTTTGCTTGTTTCTTCGTTTGCTTGCTTGTTTGTGTGCGAACACATCGGCAATCAAGCCCAAACCCGTCAGCCATCATCAGCCCGCCAAAATGCCTACGATTGCCCAAGATCCCAAGCCGAAGCATGAGAAGCCTTAGGAGAAGGCTGCAGAAGACGTTTTGGCAAACCTCCTTAACCCTGTCATCATCGACGCCCGGGATCCTGCAGAGGCACCGACAGCGAAGGGGAGGGCAGGTGGTCCGATTATGAGAGAGGTGATTTCCGAGCTTGACATAAAGTCACAGCTCCCCGCTGCTTTCCAACGGCTGCTGTCCCTGCCTGAATGTGCCAGGCACGTGGCAAACTATTGTCGTTGCCAAAAGCCGCTTTGGCATGTCTATCGAAGTGCGGTGTCGCCCCTATAGCCTCGGAGCCTCGTCCTTCCGGTGCAAGACCCTGACTCGAAACCCTAGAAGACGCCCAAAAGCTGAGAGCCTGGAGGTCGAGGGGAAGAAAGGAGGCGAAGCGCTCGAGGGCTGCATCCATGTGCCGCCACTTGGCCTCCTCGAAGAGCTGAATCGGAAGCAAAGCTTGCCGCTCCCGTGCAAGATGCGACATGTCCACAGCTAAGGTTGAACATGGATGGCATGAAGCAGTCGGAACGTCCAACAACTAAGGACCGCCGTCATCATCAGTAAAGCATAGGCTAAGTAACATCGCTCCTTGGTCGTGCATGTTGTGCTTGTGCTTGCGTGGGGCAAGCAGACCGGATCCACGCAGATCACGGCTTAATTTGAGAGTGCAGGAAGAGTTCCTGGAGAAGCTGACTGCCGCAGAGGCTTTGCCCAAAGATCAGCCGCCTGCCTTCTGGCTAAACCGCCTTGCACGTAGCGGGAGAGTCCCGCCGAGACCTTTCAGGTCGCAAGCCATCATCACTCACTGCGGCAATGGTGGCCGGGGTGGCAAGGCTGCTGCACTGCTCCGGGAGCTGGGCTACTGGAAACTCGGGTGAAGTACCGTGGGCACCGGGCGCTTTTGAGGTCCGCTTTACTGCCGCGCTTTGTGGGATCATACGGATTACGGAGGCCAAGCTGTGGGATTCATTAGATCGGGAGGCTTTCTTGGGACTCGCATCTTGAGGACGCGCATGTCGGCTTCGCCTTTTTGCCTGCCAGGGCTAGTCAAGAAAACCAAATCCGTCAACCCCGCGCGGCAACCTGCATTGCAAACCTTCATGCGATGGTATGTTGGCTGAAGCTTTCGAGCTTCTTCCCGTCTGATGTGAACAACGCCCAATACGGAGCCACACGTGTTCGTAGTCACACGTCTTTGCCTGGGGGATGATGAAGACGGCTAGACTGCGAGACTGATTGATTCACTGACCACCTGCAGATAATTGAGATACTTTATGTTCTTTATATGTCTGAATTGCTAGCTCTGTAAATCTCGAGAAGAGGCAGAATTTAATGTTGCTGTACTTCAGAACCGCGATTCGACAGTTTGCATAGGTTTTGGTGAAGTCGCATGCCAGAGACGTGCATGTGCACCCGTACAGATCCATGCAGCTTCATTCAGCACAGCCAGCAACAGCCCAATGCCAAAGCCGAATCGAAGACTTCTCAGAAACCTCCAAAGCCCGGATGTTTCAGGAATGCCCACAATGGTGGCTCGCCGGACCGAGTCCGGGAGGCACGGAGAAAACCTCCGGCTCCTGCCCCGCCCCTGACGGCAACAGTAGAGGGAAGGTTTGCTGCTTCGAATTCGTTTTTTACTACTGCACAATTCGCCCCTTTCGCGAGCACAGTGTGCAGAAGAATCCTTTACTGCTTAAAGCAATGGTGACAATGTGTGGCCTGGTAGGATACGGAGGTATGTGCAACACCATGCAACACCACATCCCAGGCTCTCGCAGCCGCCTGCGGTCGCCGACGGCTCTGTCCTGGCCGGCTTGCAGCTGGTCTGCAGGTTAATCTTGGGCTTCCTTTTAATAGCCGTCATGTTGCATTGTCCAGCTATGCAGTTTAATGCCGAGAATGCCTGAGGGCAGAACTCCGTTGTAGAATGGCATTAACATCACATAACCCCCAACGAGCAAGAATGACGTCATGTAATCCAATTGCGCCCATCCAACCCGTCCTAAGAAAGGGTCTTTTGCGGTAGCACGTGCAAAGCGGCAAATGCATGGACCTCGGGGTCCAAAGCAACACCTCAACATGCTCCACCCAGCCCTGGATCCTTGAACTGCAGACATGCGCACTGCAGGCAGGATCCCATCATTATCGATGCCAGGGATTCTAACGAGGCAGCGTGGCGTGCTTGTGTCTTGCAAGAGCTACGAAACCAGTAGCTGGACCGTTTCCTGATGCTACATGTCCTTGAAATGGGATGAACTCGTCGGAGCCTGCACTGTCATGTCTGGACTTTCTACCTTTCACGAAATTGTGTTGTGGAAATTGCCGCGTAGCGAGAGAGACAGTTGGGCTTAGGCCACGACGGAGAAGGCGGCATTTAGTCCTGAAGAGTACTCCACGGTTTTTGAATTTTCCCTGTCATTCCCGGTCCATTCATGGCGCTAAAGACACGAATGGTGACGCTGACACCGACCCGACAAGCCTTTCCAGAGTGCAGAAGCGCACCGAGGTGGAAGGACTGAAAGGCGGCGCGGCCCTTGAAGGTGGCAAGTTGTTATTTCTCAAAGCGTTGGTTACTAGTGTCAGAGGAATTCAGCTCACGTTTGGATGAAAGCTTCAGGCTGCTGAGCACTCGGTGTAGTTCCCCAAACGCTGTGGTGACACCATGGGGTGCTTATGTGCAGAGCGCAGAGCCTTGATTGAAGTGAGCACAGGGCGCGAGTCCCCCAACAAAAGCCTTGCGTCCTGTTATTTGCAGTATATGATGCAAATCTGGGCTCTGCGTCCTATTATTGATTTATTTGTATACATAGGATGCGTCCGGCGTGCGCCTCACGCTGTGGTGCTGGCGTCGTATTGTTTGTGGGGGATCCGTGCTTGCAGAACTTGTCTTTGCTATGCACATATATCATAATTGCGACCTTGGCTTTGCCGAAACTCTGTTAGGCACATGGCATTGGCGGTAAGGGGCTACGGGAGCCTTCAGTTGCTTCCTTTGCAGGGTTACATGCCGCCGCTAACGAGGATCTACAAGTAACATGCCCGAAGTCTGGCTTCCTTCTATCGTCGATGGTTCACCCCCCGCCCCCCCATTCAATGTCAACCCATCATTCAGTTCTAAAAGCATAGCTTGCCCGGATGGAAACGTCTAGGGCTGTCCTGCCGAGCTTCTATATAGATGTCCAGTCTGTTGCACGTGTCATTCGCGCGGCACAATGTTTGCCGGCCCTGGATTCCAGGCTGCCTCCACGTTCCGATGAACATCGACGGCAAGAAGCAGACCGAACGCCCCACCACTACAGAAGAGTTCTTTGAAAAGCTCCAAGCTGCAGGCACGAGAGACTTCAACACGCTTCCATGTTCAATGTGAAGGCTACAGGTTGCGAAGTTGGCTCCAACAGGTAGGATGTCAGAGCTGTTGGAGCCGATTAAAGCAGGAACCAGACCGCGGGACCTTACATTTTCCATGGCCATCCATTAATCATGGGAGGTGCACTTCCCCCAGATCTGGGAAAGCCCATCATCAGCCACTGCGGCAGTGGCGGCCGCGGGGGTAAGACTGCACTGATTCTGAGGCACGAAGCTCTGCTTCCACCGAATGTTTCTGAGAATTTTTCGACGCTCATCGACAAGTGCATGGTTGTTAGCATGTAGCCTTGAACTCTTTGACCCCAGCTGGGGATGACGCTGACAGCAAGCAACGAGTGCTTCGCCTTTCAGTTCTGTCATTCTAACGTGGCGAATCTACTTAGGGAGGTTCTTGGCATGTTGGTCTGACGGCACTTGCCGTTTGCGCCTTCAGGCGGGATGTTCTAAGCATGTCAAGGCAGAAGTTGAGTTGATCTGAGACCTGTGGCGCGAGGTCTATGTCGAGGCAATTGAACATGTCGTAGAACTCGTTAGAACCTTGCACTTCTGCGCTAGACCTCTTGCTAGAGAGGCGAAGCCACCAGAACCCGTATATACCTTTGATATATGACGTCAGACTGAACGATTGACTTCACTTCAGAGAATACGGTTTTCAGAATCTCGCAAGTGCTTCAAGCAGACCAAAGCTTGCAGAAAACTGCGAACGCGCCAAAAGTCCCAAGCTGCAGAGGCAACTCGGTTATTGGAATGCCCACAACGGCGGATCTCCTGCCACTCAGTCGCACTTGCCAGTTCGAGGTCCAGTTGCGACTAGAACTGTTCTGAAGCCTTCGTTCCAGTGCTTGGCGACCAAGCTTGGCATCCTGCATGGGGGGCTCGTGGGTCGTATCAGCGACAGGTTCCACGGTTGGGGACAGGAAGCAGATACGCAAATTTACGGAGAGGCCCCCGACGTCATGAGGACGGTTCGACAGCGAAAGGATAATCCGTGGCCGCGGAGAGCAGTTGCTAGAACTTGCGGCTGGGAACTGAAGTGCTTCACTATAGCCCAGGATAACATCCGTGCGGCACGTGCAACATCGTCCTGAGACGAAGGTGCACCGGTGGATTGAACAAAGTTTCACGCGTGCTAGGTAGGTCTGCCCCGGGCAGAGTTTTCCAGAAGGCTCAACTTGTGGTAAGGTGGCTTGCCCGATGGCCGACAGCATCACGCATGTCGGATGGACTACACGAAACATGCAGGCAGACTATGCCTTCCTGTAGGAATGACTAGGACTTGCCAGAGATCGCCATGCAGATAGATCCGTGCTTCACCCTCGCATTCTCCGGTTATTGCTGCGAGTCATGGCTAGAGCCATGTAATGAATACTCCACCGTATGCATACAATTGCATGTACGTGCTGCATCCATGGGCGGATATGCTCAAACGCGTTTGCATCCTATACATGTACTAGCACATCGTTTGCTAAATAGATATCTTATCTGCAATGGTGCATCCATGCGTGCTTGCATGCATCTGTTTCTATGCACAGGCACGTTGGCATGTGCACACGGACATATACGTTTATGCTTCAGGCCTCAGGGCACCCACTCTGAAAACCGTGAGCCGGCCAAGCACTCCGCCGCGCAGATCAAAGGGCGAATGCAGTGCTCTGTGTCAGCGAGTTCTTCATCAGCTTAGGATTCGTGTGAGTTTTCGGCTGTGAGTGTTAGCTGCTTGGTCATGTGCCACAGCAGCGGCGTGCGACCTCTACGGCCTTTTGCATCGAGTCGGCCACTCCCTTCTGTGAGCAACTACGAAGCCCAGATGACCTTTGCAGTGTCCAAGCAGTCTGGAAGCTCAGACGATGCCTCGATCTCCTCAGGAGGTGCAGATTCACGGAGAGATTGAGTTCAAGAAGCATATCGAAGCTGCATCTTGGCTCTGACAAGGATGTGCGTGCGCTTCGCGAAGACATGCAGACAACACCGGTTTGGCCTCATCCGATGCGACTGTAGCTTCGGCTTGCATCGCCGATAACGTCACAATCCCAAAACCCTTCGTGAACAGAGCCGGCTGCCTCTGATCGAGGTGGTGGTGCATCCGTCCCGGCGCAAGGGCAAACATCTTGAAAAGAGCCATGCCTGCAACGTCGTCATGTTTTTTCCACGAGAACGCACGACATTTCCTGTAAAAGCTTTGTTGACTCAGCCACCCGAAGTTGGACAAACTGGATCTCCCAGCAAGTCGTCGTGCTTGTGTGGATGGCTCCAACGAATCTACATATTCCTGTGCAAATCTTCCAGACGGTCTAGCCTTCTGAGCCTGCCAGGATAGAAGCCTGGTGCCGCGCGATCAACGTTCCGCTCCTGAGCCTTGGTTCATGTTGCGTAGCACTGATGAAGGACATAGGCCTATCATTGCTCTGCAGATCTTGGCGGATTTTCGTACTGGAGTGCATGCAATCACGGACTGGCAGCCTGGCGCAGGCATACAAGTCAACACGGGCGAACAAGCCGAACAGCAAACGCTGGAACGACAGGAATCCAAGGAGCGTTGAATACCGATGACCTGCACTAAGAGAGGCGAATGCCCGAGTACTGCGACGGCACGGCCTTCGATGCCCCCTGGCCCCAGGCCTCAGGGTCCCAGCTTGTGGCCGGGGGCCTCAGGGCTATGCGATGGACCACCTCACATAACCTCACATATTCTGCGCGCTTAGCGAGACACAGGCGGCACGGCACATGTTACCACTGGCAGCCCTCTAAGGCACTGTACAGTGGCTTCACAAATTTCATGAACTTTCATGTTCCTCGGGGTTCGGGCAGCGGCATGAGCTCTAGGCTGGCAACACGCATCTCGGCCAGTTGGCTATCGCCGGCTTTGTAGGGATCGCGTTGTTGTTGCTGTTTGATACTTGGTCGTAGGACGAAGAACTCCCTTGACTCTGGCCCTTGACATTCAAGCGTTGGATCTATAGCTATAGCTACGTCGGATGGATGCATTGGCTCCTCGTGCGGTTTAGAGCCCAGTTGCTGTCTGCTGTGCGGACTTGCAAGCTCAGGCGGAGACACCCCTCTGGAGATGGAGACCCTTGCACTCCACCGGACCGAAAGGGATTGAAAGCTTCAGACCGGATCGATTGGGGTTCTAGCCTAGCGACGGTGACACGATGATGAGCTGAGGGCTCGAGGTCATTACCTACTTTTTCCTACTTCTTCTTGGATAGCTGCACCGCACCGTTCCGGTTGAACTCGATTCGCAGCTGATGGCAGATGCAGCAAGCCAACTCCTGGCCACAGCAGGACCTTGGGTGAGGTTCGATGTTATTTCGTGCCTTGGCATTTGATAATTTAAAGTACAATTGAAGTTGTTCAACTTGGATAGTATTGCTGAGCTCATGACCTTGCACTCTCAGGATGTGGCTTGGTCTTGTCTCAGGAAGAGAGTCACTGAGAAGCCAAAGCTTGCATGAAGTGCTTCAGGTCCTCAGTCCTGGAGGCACGGAGAGCCTGGTTTGGTGGTATGCAGTCCCCTGGGCATTGCTCCCCCGCCAGTGTCAATCAAGTTGAAGCCCGAGCGATTAAAACTACTGAGAAAGTCCTGCTGACTGGCTTTGCTCCTTGGTGAGATTGATGCCTCTGCTGGCATCCGCAAACCAGGCATCCACACTTCGGCGTTGCTCACTCATCCTGGAAAGCATGCAGCAAGCTTACTATGTGTGCTCCAAACGGAAGAGGAAAGGGAAACTCTGTGACGGCAACGTCACCGGATACTCAGTCCTGCCAATCGACAGGGGTATGCTTGGGCTCGGCAGGCCCGGCGGCGGGACGTCAGCGATGAGCTCCCCTGCATCCCTGCCCGGCTCTTGAGCACTTGCAGGGTTGCAGTTTCTCAGAGGCTACCAGCTGCTACGTCAGCCTAGCACAAGCTTCCGAAAGCCCATGAAGCCCTTGAACTACAAGACCCGCAAATCAGACTGATGCTTGCGTGAGCGTACAACTGCAGGTCACCGCTTTGAAGGGTGAGGTAAGCTTGGTTTGCTAGCACGGCCCATGACTACAACATCTGGCCTGCATCGATGACAATATCCTCCCTGCTTGAAGCTCTTGCTACTGGTAATATCAAAATGATGACACTGCTGCGTGATGCAGTAATACAGAGTTTGCGGCATTCCTGAGAAGGGCCCCAGCTGATCTTCGTGAACTCTGTGTGTGTGTGTCCAACCCTGTGACTCTGTGACTAAAAGGGCAACTTTATGCAAGTGGTTTTGAACTTGCAGGGGGGCAGAGGCGGCCAAAGAGCTCTGCCTGACGATGCTCTCTATGTACTGGGACATACTGGGACTGATCATCCCAGCGTACCTGCAAGATCCTGCGAGAGAACGGCCGCCCAAAGCACCCCAAGTTGCTGTTATGTTCACAGTTGGCCAATGATGCTCAGGATGTGCCAGGCTGCGGATGAATGCACAAGTGTGCACAGGGTAGTTACGGGGTTCATCCCGGTGCTCACTTCTCGCGCCACCCACACTGGGGTACTTTGTGAAGTACAGGCCATGGATTTGCACTGTTACGTCATCTGCAAAGACTGGTGGGTTCTACTCGTGAGTCCTTTTCTTGCACCCGGTAAATCGACAATCGCCCCCGCATTGTTGCTCGACGTCTGACCGTACAGTACAGCACAACATTTCTTGGCCAACGAAGTCCATCAAACGCCCGTTGAGTTGGAGCATGCGCACAAAGCAAAGACGCAATCGAAGATTTTTTGGGCTTTGATCTTCAAGTGCACTACCAACGCTTACAGCTTCGTCCTGATCTTTGGAAGTCTCGAGAACCATATAGCGTCGGCCCACAACGGCACCTTACTGCAGTTTGTCAAAGCGCTTACAAATAGATTGAACGACATGTTTGGCCACCTCGTCACCTCGGGTACGTGGTTCTCAGCTGCAACAGCTCCGACGTAATTTTGCTAATGCAAGCGTTGTCTTGCTTTAGTCGCCTTTGTTTCATTTGGCTGGTTACCGGAAAACTTTGCCCTTGTTTTTCAGTCTAGTGCATTTCCATGTGGGCAGTTGGCAGGTGGGCAGTTGGGGTGCTGTTTATGCGGGTTGTTATACAAGGCTCGTATAAACCACTTATATATAAGCTTTGTTTACATGAACCTCTTATAAAGATAGAGGTTGAAGCTATTGCGAGGACTATGTGGGGCTGTCGGTTTCTGTGACAGGAATGGATGAACACACACACACACACTCGAACTCCAGGCAAACCCTGGTGTGAGTTCTCACGAGTGATATCAACTCCAATCAAAGTCAGAGACTCAGAGGAGGCATCAAAGAATGTAAAATGTTGTGGGAGGTCTTCAACAGGCTCGAGTTCCCTT
>CAJNJA010000515.1:0-18425 GCA_905231915.1 Symbiodinium necroappetens | reverse complement strand
TGCTGCTGCTGCTGCCGCTGCTCTGATTACGACTTGACTGCGACTGCCACGGCTACCACAACCTGTTTGCATTCTTGCACCGATCTGAACAACTGCGCTCTTTGCCACCTGCAAGTCCCTTGACCGGGCACGTGGTGTTTGCAAGGAGATGCTCGATCTCTGCGTCCGTGGTCGTGACATTTGCAGCAAGGGAGAACCTCAGGCAGCCGAGAATGCAAAAACTGGGGATACCCATGCTGCTCACCATCACAACAAACAACCACAAATGCGCGTTCAACTCTGAGCACCACTGTTGCTGCCATGACATTTGGTTCATTGTCAGTTCGCGTAATGGTAGCGGTAGTGGTCCTGGTTGTGTTAGGGGTAGCGGTGGCCGTGGCGGTGGCGGTAGCGGTGGCGGTGGTGCTGGCCGTGGTGGCGGCGGTGATGGGTGGTAGTGCTAGTGGTATTGGTCGTGGTAGAGGTAGAGGTGGTGGCAGAGGTAGTGATGGTGGCAATGATGGGGGTCGAGGTATAGGCAGTTTAGTGTTAGTGGTAGTGGTGAAGTTATAAAGTAATACAGTGGTAATATGGTCCCGGCAGTGGTGGAGGCGGAGGTGGTGGAGTAAGGGGTGGAGGAGGAGGCGGCGGCGGCGGCGGTGGTGGTGGTGGTGGCGGCGGTGGTGATGGTGTTGGTGGTGCTGGTGCGTGCGGGTGCTGGTGCGTGCGGCGGGTGCTTGGTGCTTGGTGCTGGTGCTAGGGCTGGGGCTGGTGCTGGTGCTGGAAGTGGTGGTGGTAGTGGTAGTGGTAGTGGTAGTGGTGGTGGTGGTGGTGGTGGTGGAGGCGGTGGTGGTGGTGGTGGGTACTGGGTGGTGCTGGTACTGGGTGGTGCTGGTGGTGCTCGTGCTGGCTGCGTTACTGGAATTGACAGTGATAGTGGTAATGCTAAAGTCGGTACAGTGGTAGTGGTGGTATAGTCAACCGTGGTAGAGCAGTATAGTGGTATAGTGGTACTGGTAGTGGTGGTGGCAGTGCTTGCGGCAGCGGACATTGGAGGGGCAGTGGCAGTGGTGGCAGTGGCGGTGGCGATGACAGTAGCAGCAGGAGGGGCAGCGGCAGCGGGAGTAAAAGTGTGCTGTATAGGGTTCATGACTTGTGAGTGATGCTGGGAGCCAACCTACACGCCTCGAACGGTTGATGCATTCGAGCGTTGCGCAAAGGCTCCCTTGGCAGTCTCCTCTCTTCAAGATTCCCTGCTGCCCAGACAGAGAGCTGCAGGTAAGTAAGCGGAGAGGACGTGGAAATAGAACCTGAAAAACGACCCTCAGCAATTGGCCCCGAGCCCCTAAATCTCTCACGGAGATAGCTACTTGGCTCAGCCTATCCCGAGTGCCTCCATATCTTGAGGACATAGCTACCTTTCTCTGCACATTGAGAGCCGCCTTATGCACTTCCAACCGCGCTCGGCTGTGAAGTGTTACACAGTGGCTCCCAGCGCAGTCTCTCCTCTTGAAGTTTCCCTGCTGCCCAGACAGAGAGCTGCAGGGAAGTAAGTGGACGGATTTTCGCAACACAATCGGCTGCAAAGCGACTTCTGGACCCACGACTTCTGTCAGAGAAGCCATCCTCACCCCACGAGCGCCGGCTGTTCTTTTGGACATAGCTGCTTAGGCTTTTAAGACTGACAGCCGCCCTACTTCCCTTCCTCGGCACAGAAGCAGCTTACAATGCCCTACTATCGCACACGCTGAGCCAACAAAGAGAGTCAGAAGTTGCACCAGCCTGTCGCACAGGGGTGCGGCGCTCCCATAAGGTTTTTTTCCGGTTGAAGTAGGTACCTTACTCCTCGGCTGAAGCTACATGCACTGGTGTCGTCGAGTGCAGGGGGGGCTTCGGGAGCATGATCTGCGAAATGACACCTTAAAAGACGACAGGGCTTCAGCCATGCTGCGACATCCCATCCTCGCACACCTCGACAGTGTAGAAGGTGATGTCGCTGCCTGCCCAGGGCTTGTGAAGCTTCAACCCCCCCCCCCCCGACGCGCATCCCCTCCCATACGCTGAGCCCAGAAGCCACCAATCAACCCCAGACACGAAAGTCACCACAGCTGAATCAGCGACAACTGCTTCATCGCGACCCTGCAAGCCCGAACTGTCAACCCCTACGAATCTATGCCAAGAGCTCGAAGCGCCGAAACCCTGAAACCTGCTCTGAAATGTAAGCCCCGAAACCCTGAAACTCCACAAAACTCCACACTACCTCCCTGACCTGAACGCAGCCACAAACCCAAGCCATGAACCCTGAAGGCCGCACATCCGAATTTCAGCTGAAGAGCCTCCATCCTCGGGGGCCGACCACCTCCGGGTGAGATGCCAGGGCAAGGCTTGACTTCCCAAACTCCAAGAGTGCAGGAACCGGAAGAATCCAAAAAAGGATAAGCACTATGCCAAGAGAGGACGAACAAAATGCACAGCGAGGAGTACAAGAGAAGACCAATGTACATGCTGGGGTTGAGTCACTACACCATAAAACTGCAATCCAGAAAGGTACCTGATTGATAGCGGCGCCTCAGAATCAGGCGTGAAGCAAACACAGTCGCTGCGAGGATCTCGGGGGTCGAGGGCGCGACTGGAAGAGTGAGGACCTGAAAGTGTGGCTCCAGGCCGTTCGACTTGGGACTTAGTCTGGGCCCTGTCACAAGCGCTTGGGCCCTCAGGATTCACCGGCCTGGAGTTTTTTACTGCAGGCTTTTAGCTCCGGGTTTCCGGCGAGAGCTTGAGAGTGTGGGGTTTAGGGCTCTGCGGCTTTGATGGTGTCGAGCAGCTCAGGGCTCTGCACAAAAGGATGTAGATAGATGTATAAGTATACTACCTACTCACTGGTGCCTGCAACCGGAATCCCCCACCCTTTCAGAGTTATATCTCGGACGCCGGAGGGGTCCGCTTTCAGCTTCTGGGCTTGTGGCCTTTCCGGCTGCAGCTGGCTTGGGCTTTGGAAGTCTCGGGTTTGTTGCAGGCGGTTTGTCGGCTGCTCCCAAACTCTTCATAGCTGCGTGCGGCACCACTGCGAGGACTGGCTCCATAGGCACCAACGGGCTCAGGGCCTTAAACTGCCGCCCTAGAAACTAGGCCCGAAAAACCGAAAGCCTCAAAACGAACCCGACGCCAAAAGCTATGAAACCTCCGCGGGCCGGATTGTCGGCAAGAGATTCCGAAATTGAGGTGGGAGGTCACATTTGAGTCGCGGAAACATCTGGTAGCAAATTTCAAAATCAGGGTGCCTGAACCCGACACCTGCAAAGGTTGGAGGACTCAGCTCGGTGCACGCTAAACACCCGAGTCCCCGGCAGAGTCGCTTTCCAAACTCCAGGAGCCCACACCTAGCCAGCTGATGCCTGATCAACATCTCGGATCGGAGGGGCAATCTAACATTTTTCGGCCACGGGGGTCGGACAGAGAACGTTGGGACTCGGGGTTTCGGAGATGCTTCGAAGCTGGGTGCTTGGCGTCGCCTTTACTGCTGCATCCTCTGTGTGCTACGGAGTAGACATTAGACACGCATCAGCTACGATCTCGAACAAGGTGCCCCTGGCTTCGCAGCTTAGGCCGGCAGAACAGTAAAAGCCTCATTCCCCGAACTGATGAATTTCTCCCCTTCCAGGCCCGCGTGCTGCCAGGCCTGCGACCACGTAGCTGTAACCAGTGTTCCCTGACCTGACACGCACAGCTTAAGCTCCTAGGCCTAGCTTTTGCCGTCGAATTGTGCAACGGTCACTGCTGGCTGCATGACTGCCATATCAGACTGTGCTGGCCTCCCTTCAGGCCAAGTTCGCTTGGGTTTAGCACTCGCAAGGAAGGCATGCAAAGACATAATCATAACAATGTGAACACCCGGCACTCAACATGCGACATTCCTTAATGTGGGCACTGAACCCCGGGCAAGTGCATTTATCGAATAACCAGCCCGATCTTCTTTCTCAAACCCTGCCGGCACACAGCTCCGTGACCGGGAACTCCGTGTCGTTGCTGCCCGTGTCGTTTACAGCCTGGCTCAGTCCAAGCTGTCCCGGTTGCAGATTTCGGGGTTCAGGTGGCTCAATGACATCGACATACAGCTTTAGACTTGCTCCCGAAAATCCGGGAACTCCTAAAATCCTTCTTCCATGTTTTGATAAACTCCCCAGACAAGTCCAGTCACCACTTCGAGCTCTTCGGCCGAGCCAACCCGCTGCCAGATCCTCGCGGAAGGTCGCAGGCCCTCGGACTCCGGATTCCGGGGTTGTTTCGCTGTGGAGATTTCGGCGAAAGGGTTGTTACATTGTCGAACAGTAATCCCTCCGTCTCCCCCTCTCCGTCACACTCAGCCTCCCTGTGTTCTCTCCAAGACCGAGGCCCTGCACACTCGGCCGTCATCCGCCCTAGCAGATGGACTGATGCCTGTGATTGTTCATCGACCACCACTGTGACTGTACTTCTCCATCCATTGCGTTTCTCCTCAGGTGCGTTTCGTCTCCGTCGTTGCCTTTTCCTTCCTCTTCTTCTTCTCTTCCCGAGCCCCGGCAGTCCTGTAGCCGGTGACCGGAAAGCCGCCTTCCTGCGAGGCCGGGGAACCTAACTACTCGCCTCCCAGGAGCCTTGAGTCTCGAAAGGTCCAGAGCTTCGGGTTAGGGAGCGTTCGAAGATGTGATGGCAACATAGGGACGGGGATTGTCTGAAACAGCAAGGCATCACTGACAGCGAAGTGCGCAGGTGGGAGACAACCAAGACTGAAGCCTTACACACCTTTTCAATGCGTTTGGCCAAAATTGGGCCTGCTCCTCCTGTTGATCATTCAGCCCCGAGCCTTCACAGGAGCCAACCAGGATACGAGCTGCTGATGTTGTGCAATGTTCTCGCACGTCACATTCCTGGGCACGCAAAGCTGCAGCATCGCTTCACTCAGGGATGTGTGCACGGTTTGCTGCGGGTTCAGGGCATGATTGCTCTCAAAGCATCAGCCCATCAGTCCAACCGATGCTTGACAAACCCCACAGCCTATAGAGCAACAGGCGTCGAGGCTATACAAGACCGAACCTGAAAGCCGAGTGTTGACACCCGGAGGAACGAGATGTGCCCCAGCCACAGAGTACAAACTTCATGCCCAAACTCATACCTCGTTGTATGCTTGGGGCCGTCAAGTAGCTTCGGTGGGAAAGGCGGCACGGGCAGCGTCGAGACGAACTCAGATGTGGCAGCGGGCCCTCCGCAACAGAGAATAGGATCGGTCTCAGTGTCACTGCTTGGGACGTATAGGGCTTAGCGGCTTAGCATGTAGGAGGTACTGAGACACGAAGGCTGTAGACTCACGGTTGAGTCGCAGGATGAGGAAGTACTGGGGCTGTTGGCTCGTTGTTCTAGTTCCTTTGGGTTTAAGGCTCTTTGTTCTTTGCCGCTCCGAGGCTGTGTGTCGAAGGGGGTCATTGTTGTGGAAGGTCAGTGATCATGCCAGATAGGAGAAGCGGTGAGAGATGAGAGATCAGAAGATATTGATTATCCACACACCAGATTCTCTGGAATGGTTTTATCGGCTAATCTCCAGTCATGGAGTATGCAGGGAGCAGGCGCACGAGGTTGGGGGGGATATGAATAACATCCGTGCAATGGTGTCGAGACTCTAGTCTGCACACTCTCGGAATGTCAGATTTTAGCAGAGCGTGTCTGTGTCGATACCGGCATGGTGCATGTGAAATAACTCATGCACGTGCACATCAGCTAGCCAGTGCAGATATGCTTGAAAGCTACCCGTCATAGCAACTTGGGAGGTTGACACCCAAAACAATGATCCACACTGCCACAGCACCGAGTGCACACGCAAATGTCCATCTGTGCGCCGGCCTACACACAATCCTGCGTACGCAGCTGCACAGATTTCGGCACACCTATCTACCCACCTAAATGCGACTCCATACCTGCATAGGCATATTCGTCTCTGCACATGGGCAGATCAGTTCACAGGTGCACACGCATACAGATACACACATACTCACATTCGGGAGTACACGTACAAGCACAGGTGTACGTCTGTATCTGCAAGCCGCACACAGCAAGTATGAATTTAATCTGTCCTTTCCGCTTAGAGGTTCCTATCCCTTCCGTACCGGTCGTATATTACCGTCGGAGCAAAGGTTTGCAAAGCGGTTCGAGGTAGCTTGGAGTCGGAGTGTCAACCCTTCGAACTCATGTTAAAGCCGCGGATCCTCGCGACCCCCCAAAGCCATAAAATCACAAGAAGATGCAAGCATCCGCACCTGATCCGACTTCATTCGCGGCTTGCACTCGAAACCTCCACAGGAAGGCTGTCTGTTCGGGCTGAGACTTCAAGGCTTAGGGGTGTTCTTAAGCTCGGCTTCACAACTCACGGCCATCAAGTGGCATCTCAGTTGAGGAGTCTGTTTTTGTCAGCCCGGTGTCCGGGACAGCTTCCGCCGTCCTGGTGAGGTGCCAGCGCAGGTGCAAGTTGTCTTCTGGTGGTGGCGTGCTCTGGTGTACTCTCGTCGTGCTCTCGTGGTGCTCTGGTGGTAGTCGTTGAAACAGTGCAGGTCGGCCGTGACTGGCATGTTGCATTGGCTCTGAAGGGCCGATTGCCTTTCGATGCGGTGGGATAAACCATTGGCGACTGATAGCCCATATTGCAGGCAGCGGTACAGAAACACTGCAAAAACAGCACCAGGCGGCCTGTAGAGTGTGTCACCGACAAGATCTGTCAAGTTGGCGCTCAGGTCTGTTGGCGCAAGGACAACCTCGGTGGGATGCAACTGCCACTCCTCTAGCCAAATGACACACCGTTGAATTGTTACCTAGCCTTCAAGCAAAGCTGAAACTCTAAACCCCACACCCAGAAAGGTATGGGTACTGTAGGCGGCCTTACATGCATTGCGCTGGGCTCCAGGTGGTCCAGGAAGAGTCTCAAAGCCCTTGGGGTGGGTGGGGAAGAGTTCTGCCGATCCACCCTAAATCCTTAGCCGTAGACTCCTCTCCAACTGCACCCCCAAAAACTCTAAAATCTTCAGGTCCCAATCCTGGGCCTACGCCATGGAATCCAAACCGCTTCAACCGAGACTTCTCGCCACTGGCTCCACAGGCTCTCTCGTGAAGTGTCTAGGCTTTCAGCGCTAGGACCTCGAGTTTAGGCTCCATAACCGGTCACTTGGAAAACAAGACTTGCAACGACCAACGAAATACAACACTGCCACTAGCAACAATCATGACGACGACAATGACTCCTACTAGTTGCTAGTTCGAATCTTTGATTCGAATTTATCACGGAGGCCTCCAGCTGCCAGTCCGTAGAGTCGGCTGATGACCAGACCTCCCGAAATCACATCTGTCCTTGAAGCCTCATTGCAGAAGGCACGTTAAGCAGGGAGTAGCGGACGGATCAGAGAGACAGACAGATGGAGAATAATTCGCCAAGCGCAGCGTGCTCCCTATGTCACAGTAACGGACTTTCCATCTCGACGCATCCTCTCTCCCTCCCTCCTTTCGTCGCTTCTTGTCTCCCGCCCTCTCCTTTCACTCTCTTTTTGTTCTCTCGGGCTTGAGGAGTGTCTCAGGCCCCCGACTCTCGCTTGTTTTTTTGCAATCTCCGTCTCTTTCTCCGTCTCTTTCTCTCCCACAAGGCCACAAGCTTTGAAAAACGATGCTCCACGTCAAGGACATGTTCATCCCCAAGCTCCCCGAGCGACGCGAGCTTACGACCACATCATGCGCGTCTGGGCACCTCGTAGGCAATCAGCCGGTTCCCGCCATCGTTGACCGGCACTTCCCATGCAATGCTGGCGCCTCACAGACAAGGACTCGGGGTTCAGGGCGGCTTGGATGGATCAGGGCGAAAGCGTGCCAGTGCGCACGATGCTTCAGGAAAATGGCAGCGGAAGCGACCCTTCTGCCATCCGGAGCGTTGCATTGCGAGCACCGACTAGCCTTGAAGACCCTCTTTCGCTGATTTGGCTTGACAGTCTCGCCTCCCTCTACACCCTAGACCGCATCAGCTGCGTTGCTGGCAGCTGGGCTCACGGCTGTCTTGCCCAACAGACAGAACAGAGATGACACCTCGCCACGAAGCAGCTCGTGACGCGCAGGATTCGAGGATGTGTGCTCCGTGCCTCCCCCTTTTGGACTTTAGGCTTCCGTCCGTGGGGTATGCAAAACCCGTTAACGCATGATTCAAGCCCCAGCTCTGGACCCGCAACTTAGGTCTTGTGCCTCGGGTTTCAAGCTTCAGCCTGCAATCTTTAAGCGTCGGGGTCATTGGGGGGAGGGAGGGGTTGAACAACTAACGACTTGGCCTGAAGTGTGGCCCATTGTGACCGGATGATACCTTTGTAATTGAGGTGCTTTGACCACGAAATGACCGCAAAACGCGCAAACAACTGCACTCCCAGGGTGACCCCTTCTGTTGTAATTCCCTGCAGAGCCCTCGAAGAACAGATGGCGCGCGCCAGCACAAGTCGAAACAACCATGGCATCTTGGCTATGATAACCACCAGCATCCTGCTAATGTGACTAGTAGCTGCACGGTCTCAAAACCGATCGCTACAAACCTCAAGCGTGCGATCCTTGAATCCTCAGCCTAAACCTAAGCCCTGAGACTCCAAACTTTGGAAGCCCTCTGGTGCCTGGCTCAGCAGGAGTGACGGGCTGCGGTGTGACAAAGAAAGCTGTGGCAGCCAGTGACCTGCAGCAATGCTTCTGGGTCGCTATTTTGGGGCAGGCGCTTGCGTCTTGTGGGGAGCAGCTTCGTAGAGGACACATCAAATAGGACGAAGCTTTGCCAAAACCTCTCGTTCGATCTCAAGTCCAAGAGGCAACTGTGCGGGCCAAAACATCAACTTGACTCCTTGGTCGGGGCGTCTTCGAGCTCGCTGTGTGGCCACTCCGAACACTCCAGTGGAGATCTTCAGAAGATGCGTGTACCGAAGATGAATCCAGGGTTCGGTTCAACTTGGCAATTCACTGCAGCCACATCCCTAAGAAACCTCAAAAGCGACCTGTCCAGGCAATAGAATGCTTAGCGCACGCAGCTCTTCTTGTGAGTATGCTTCTCCTGGTGCGGTGCTGCTGTTGCACGACTGAAGCTGTTGACTATTGATACTACTGTGCCATTCTGGAGCTCTCTCTCGCGCCAGTATTATTGACTATTGCTGGTCTTATCATTACCCAAATCCAACGCCGCGCCTCCCAATCTCGTTCTTGGCTTGCACACGGAACCTTGGGCTTCAAAAGCTTTCAGGTTCTGAGGTCTTGAAGTTTGCGCTTTGGGGAGGAAAGGCTTTCAGGTCCAGGGTGTTGCAACTTCGGGACTTGGGCGCTGCAGAAATAATCGTGCAGACAAGGACGAAGCGCTAGCTTCCCGAACGGCAAGTGGATCCGAGATGGATCCGCTAACTGCTGACTCTTCTGTGCACCTGAATATTGTATCAAACTAGTAGCATGTTCGAAATCTTCGCAACCATGACTGGCATCCATGCATCAAGCCTCAGCAAGCCTTTATTTTGCCCTTTGACTGGCTGATCTGGAGCCGGAAAGTAAGCGTCACTGGCGCCGTGTGCACGACCTGATCAGACCTGATCTGCCCTGTCAGGCCATGGAAGGTAGCGCGCACGGGTAGCTGCTCCGACAGGTCCAACAAACGCCCACACAAACACCAGGTTGGATGCCATCGGGCATGGAGGTTTACATCCTATCGACATGTGTGTCTTCATGCCTTCGCTTCGGCCGGTCATCACCTCGACCTTACTCGCCGTTTATCGGCAGGCCCTAGCTTGCAAATCTCCTAAACAAACCCTGGACCATGTGAAAGCCTTCCCACGCTTAGCTGGGACTCTTAAGTCAAGTTTCGGGTTTGAAGAACTTTTGTGTTTGGACGGTTTGGTTCCCACCAAATGGGAGCTGAGTAATCAAAGACAAGCAACTGCATCTGAGGGCCTCGAGTCTTGACCCAAACAGACCCCCACACCTCAAACTCGGCCCGGGCACTCGTAGGTCGCGGAGCCCAGCAGACCGGTTGCTCGATAAACCGCCGGTTCCTCCGACAACCCTACAGGGGAAAAGAGTGGCTGAGCCTGCGAATAGGTTCAGAGCTCGTGGTTAGGATTTGGGCTTGGGAGGTGTTTGGTTTGGGGCAGCTTGGAGGCTGGAAGCGAGCATTTCTGGAAATCGGTGTTGGGACGAGGGCACTGCAGAAGCAGGCTCCTTGACTTGCTGACTGAGCATGATTCTGTTAGTTTTGGATACTTGTTTCATGCGTGTGCCTTACGGATCTTTCGCGTTTGTCGCAGGTGCTACGACAAGAATGGCAAACTGAGCCTGTGGCTATGCCCGAATACCGCGGGGCACCGTGACACAGGGTGTCCAGAGCTGAGTACACCATTCGCGGAGCTCGTCGCTATCTTAACTGCCAATGCTATCATGTAGATGAACTACTGCCACTCCGCTATTTTTTGATTTCATCTTCGGTCTAGGGCATGACATGCCTGGAAGAGAACACGGCCAGACTCCCCAACCCGAAACTTGAGAGTTATGAGCCCAGGGAGCTTGACAGACCTCAGGCCTCGGCGAAAAGCGGGGGGACTTATGCAGGCGTGGGAACCTTCCTGCAAAAGAATCCTGATCCGCATGTCGGCCTGAACGGCGCGAAGTTGCAGAGTTTCTGACCCGCCGCCCAGGAAGACCTCATAAGCCTGACATGATCGGGAGCTGCAGGGCTCAGATCTTGAGCAAGTGAAAGCTGAAAATCTGGGAGCAGTGAGACTGCGCTACCGTAGAGCCTGCAGCCACTCAGACACCTGCTGTGACAAAACTGTTTGCTGTGGTATTCAACGCTATTAGGATGATCATTGTTTGCCTCGCTTCGGTGAAGCCACATGCCAAGCCTTTACCATGGCCGGTATAAGTCTGGCTGGGAAAGTTGAGTACCTTCTGTCGTACATAGAGCGGCAATTCGCAGAACTTACTGTGACCGTCTCTGTCGTCGATGGTACCTCTTCGTTCGTGCATGTTTCACAATACCAGTAGCGTCGTCAGCAAGCTGAGAATTATCGGCAGAACCACAGCCTCGATCCATTTCTCGACCAGTTTGTGTTAGCCTTCGCGCCACAATGGCCCTTGAATTCTTGCAATAGCAAGTCCACTCTCACTTGCGCACCCCGGGATCTGAAAAACATGAAAGGAACAGAGCTGTGACAAGCGAAAGCCGGCGTGCACGTTAGCAAAGCCAATTGGTAATTTTCTTCGTCCTACACATGCTGTGGGCATAGTTCGCGATCTTTGGGTTCGTGCAGCACCGGAGACTTATGATCTTGTAGAGCCTCCAGTCTCTTCTAGTCTCTAGAAAACCATGCTTCTCATCGCCCGTTACCACCTTGCTGTCCTTCCTGACATCAAGAAGGCGACCATGACGACACTCATGGTGGTGCTGATGATATAGTAAGAATGACGATGCTGCTGCTGCTGCTGCTGATGATGATGATGATGATGCTCATGATGATGATGATGACGATAATGACGACGATGATGATGATAGTGGTGGCAACGACGACGATGATGATGGTGACAATGATGATGATGACGACGACGACAATGGTGATGGTCATGACGATGATGATGATGATGATGCTGATGATGATGATGATGGTGATGGTGCGATGGTGTGATGGTGTGATGGTGTGATGGTGTGATGGTGTGATGGTGTGATGGTGTGATGGCATGATGGTGTGATGGTGTGATGGTGTGATGGTGTGATGGTGTGGTGGTGTGGTGGGGTGATGGTGTGATGGTGTGATGGTGATGCTGATGCTGATGCTGGTGAAGAAGGTGATGGCGATGATGATGATGATGATGCTGATGCTGATGCTGATGCTGATGCTGATGCTGGTGCTGGTGCTGGTGCTGGTGCTGGTGCTGGTGCTGGTGGTGGTGGTGGTGGTGGTGATGATGATGATGACGGTGAGGATGATTATGATGATGATGCTGGTGCCGATGATAACAGAAATGATGAAAATTATAATCATGAACATGAGTAGTGACGAGGAGTAGGAGAGCAGGCGGAGGAGGAGGAGGAGGAATGGTGATGATCATGATCCTCATCAGCCTCATCATCATCATCACCACCATCATCATCACCATCATCATCATCATAATGCTAATGGCGTTGATCATGGTGATGATGAAGGTGGCGACAATGATGAAGACGGTGATGACGATGGCAGCGGCGACTCTGACTGTTGATACCACAGCTTCAGCGTATGACTACTTCCTATCCGATGCCCCCACTGACGTTGCTGGTGCTAACCCCCAACCTCGATGGCTCGGCCCCCATCATCTTCCGGCGCTATCCAGCTCAAGTCGGCCTCACCCAGTGGCCGGTGCTGGGTTCGGCTTGGTTTCGTCACCCGGTCTTGCAATGATGTTGCAACCTCGAAGAGGCCCAAGGGGGTGGCTTTTTCTCAGCATCCGAAAAGTGTCTGACGCTCCTGAATATGCGAGTGCTTGACTTTCATGAACCTGAAGCCCTTTCTGCTCACTTGTCAGACTGGGGCCACTCGCCATGTACGGAACGTCCACGTTCACTATCAGCTCTTGCGGTGCGTCTGGGACGACCTGGGAAAGTGCGATGTATCTGGCACAGAAAAGCAATTTGAATGGGTGATTGGCTGTTCGAGCGTAGGTGATCTTTCAATATGACCACAAGCAACAACGGCTGGCCTCAGATGCCGAAAGATATGTCAATCCGTCAAGCCGTCAAAGACATGTAGCAGTAGTGGGGAGTTGAATGAACCAGCGCTGCCCAACATGGAACCTTTACGTAAGGCATCCATTATATCTGGAAGATAAGATCCTCCTGCCCACAGGACCCCGACTGGCAGCTCGGTCACGACCTGAGCGAGTTCCATGTGCAATTCAGGAGGCTTGAGATTCGGCTGCTTTGTCACGGAAGCCCAAAACTATTTCTCAGATGTTGCACTCCATGGGCGAGCATATTGGTTTGAGGACGCGTCACCTTCTCCCTCAGACGCCGCCTGTCATTCCTTCAGACCTTTGGAGCCGAGCGTCGTCAGTTCACTGACACCTGAAACGAACCCCGCTAGCGGCCCAGAATGACTGGTTTGAGTCTTGCAGAGTGTTTATCGTGGCCATGTACTCATAGACTGTCACAGACAGGTACCGTGGCCCTTACGCGCAAACCTTCACCGGTCGGCGAAAACAGCGACAGCTGAGGGCTGCGCGGTAGCTCTTTCACCCGGATAGGAGATACCTTCTGGTGTGGAACTCAGGGTTTGCTCTACTCCTCTTCCCTGGGGACTCCTTTGACAGAGGATCAGAACCCAAAAAGCCTTCGACACCTAAAATTATCCTAAAGAAACTATCTAAGTACGAGTAAGGTTAAGGGTTTGGAGATTGGAGCTTCAACATCTTAGGGCTTGCAACCCATGGTCAGGGCCGTGTGCAGGGTATCCCCAACCCGCATCTTCCGGCATGCTGCCGTTCTCGGATGAAAAACGGCCATCCGCTCTCAGACAAAACTTCAGGCTTGCGACCCATGGCTCGGACTTGGGCTTCCCCTAAACCCTAAGACCCTCTTCAGAGGTTCGGGGTTCTTCCCTTCCCTGCACAAGTGCCCAAGGCAGCTGCCAGCTAGCACCCCAAGTCCCGAAGTCCCTTCAAAAAGCCACTGAGGAAAGAGAACTCCCAAACAAATCCATTGCGTCTCTGTAGATGCATTACATGTTTGGCTGTGTTATGTACATTCACATAACTAACTATCTATATCTATATATTTTTTACTTATTTATTTATTTATATCTTTTGTTTGGTACACCAAATTTCACGTTTAGTTGCCAATATGAAATTCTACCTGCTACGCCGTCAATCCTGAGATGGGAAGCATCTGCTATCCAAAATGGACATCTTACGGCTGTCCTGAAAGGATCAAGGTTTGTCCCGAAACCAGCTTCAACCACAGATATCACAAACCCCTAACCCCTAAACTTAAGTATCCGGTTCGCAACAAAACAGAACCCCCTTTCCCTTGACCGCAGCCTCCCAATCTCCCCTAACCCCAAGCCCCCAACACGCGTGACGCCCGACAATGAACTTCCCATAAGGCCGCAAAACCTCCGCCCCGAGCCCCGAACCCTGGAGGGACCCTCACCCAAAAAATCTGGAACCCCCAAAAACCGTGAGCCGTCTACCAGTGAATTCACCAGCAAACAGTTACCAGGCACTTGCAGAGCAACGAGAACTTCTTCATGTGGCAACGAAGTAACCAACGAAATGCGGCACGTTGGCCCACGCGTTCTACGAGAATTGTCTAAGCAAAGCCTGGGCACAGGAGGAAGAAAATGGGCAAGCTGTTGTGCATTCACAGCCACAGCAATATCAATCGCAAGGGCAAATATAGTAACAGTGACCACTCCGACAGTCAGAGTGATTACACGCGCACTTGACACGATGCTGACGACGACGACGACGATGGATGATGGTGGTGGTGGTGCTGCTGTTGCTGATGACGATGACGATGATGATGATGATGATGATGACGGTGGTGTCGAGGACGACGACAACTAGGATGATGGTGCTGCTCGGTGAGGAGGAGCAGGAGGAGGAGGAGGAGGAGGAGCAGGAGGAGGAGGAGGAGGAGGAGGAGGTGGCGGAGGGGGAGGAGGACGGCGACGACGACGAGCACGAGGACGATGATGATGATGATGCTGATGCTGATGCTGATGCTGATGCTGGTGCTGGTGCTGGTGATGATGCTGAGGAGGAGGAGCAAGAGGAGGAGGAGGAGGAGGGGTGGTGGTCTTGGTGTTGGTGATGATGACGATGATGACGATGATGACGATGATGACGATGATGACGAAGATGATGACGATTATCAGGATGATGATGGTGGTGTTTGCGCTGCATGCTGAAGCAGAGAGGGCTGCAGAACCTGAAGCTTGGACTGTAAACAGCGAATCCGGGCCTCCGGTCCCGATCGCCCGCACCCGAGCCTGCCGAGTGCTGTGGGGCTTGGGTCTACCCTGCTGGGCTTCGCGGCGGGAGTTAGGCCCCTAACTGTTAGGATTGTAATTTTGGTATGGGCTTGCCGCGTATGCAGAATTTACATAAAGAGCCACAAGCAGTGAACACTGAAGATCTTGGTCTGGCTCCAAGTACTCGCACTGATGAGCCCATGCCTCGTAACTGGTGTTCCCGAGCAGCCCGGTAAGTAAGGCGATCCTGGCTGAAGAGCTGCTTTGAGGCCTCAGGTCGTTTAGGGCCCGCAGAAGACATTATAGGAGAAGGATGCCCAAGCCAGCGGCCGATACCAAATCTGCTCTCTGCAAAACTGTAAGCAGAATACCCATCACCAACCGCGCGAAGCAGCACCCCTCACCTCAAGATTCCTGCACCAAACCTTGGAAGAACTAGGTGTCCCTGCAACATGGCCATATGCTTACTAGTTTGAAGTTCTGGAACAAGCTGGGATCGGACCTGTCGGTTACGTTCAACACTTCCGTGAACGGCGCACCTGGCAGGCCGGACAGGCTCTCCGTTACGAGGGCGAGGGTGCACCACAGCTCATGAACTTGACAACGAACCCCAAAATCCATGAAAGGCAGGTGAAGGGTCTTCCGGTGACACATGCCTGTGTTCGGTTTCGAAGCCGGCGTTGAGGGCCTAGATACCAAGACAGCAGCGACTACAGGGTTCAAAATGCCAATAAAGACCCTGAACACCACGTCTAGAAGAAGGGGGAGTGGCCTGCGAAAATTCTTAGAGCCTGCCCTCTCGGCCTGTATGCTTTGAGCTGCATCGCTTACAAACTCCAATTCTTCCCTTCTCCCCTGAAGCTTGTGCATGCCTGGAGCCGCGAGCTCGATCGCGTAACCTGGCGCCGAGTTTACGGCCTTTTGGGGCTAGTCTCGGGACGGAACCTGCACCCGAGGGTTGGAGGGCCTTTACAACTGTAGGTGGAGGGCTCATAACATCATAATCAGAATAATTGGTGGTTCCGAGTACTACCATCAGTAGAAGGAGCATCAATAGCACAAAGAAGATCAACAACAAGAGCAGGAAGAACTAAAAAGACACTGATGTCTACACAGGTAAGTGGTTATAACTGGGATTAAGTGTGCTCGCAAGGATGTTGACGCCAGTGGTCGTGACGTCGGTAATGGAAGGAAAGAACGATAGCGTTACTGATGATGATGGTAATTTAGATCGTGGATGGAAATGTGGCGATGACGATGATGATGATGATGATGCTGCTGGTGATGATGATAGTGATAACAATGATGGTATTAATGGTAATGGCGACGCTGCTGATCGTGGTGGTGATGGTGATGACTGTGATGCTCATGAACCAATGATAGCGACTGGGATGAAGATGATGACGGTGGAGATGGTGATAGTGGCGATGACGATACTGACGACGGAAGTGATGCTGATGATGATGATGATGACAGTGGAGATGATTATGACGATCATGGTCATGATGGTAATGGCGATGATGATGGTGATGACTGTGACGTTCATTATAGTGACTGTGAGACGATGACGGTGATGCTGATGGCGATGACGACGATGACTGCAATCATGGTGATGGTGATGATGAGGATGAGGATGAGGATGAGGATGGTGAGGATGAGAATGAGGGTGAGGATGGTGAGGATGAGAATGAGGATGAGATGAGGATGTAGATGATGATGATGATGATGATGATGGTTGTGATGATGCTAACGACGACTGTGATTGTCATGAGACTGCAGACTGGGATGACGGCGGCGACGATGAAGATGATGATGATGATGACGATGATGATGATGATGATGACACCACCACCACAACCACCACCACCACCACCGCCACCACCACCACCACCACCACCACAACCAACACCACCACCACCCCCACCACCACCAACAGCAACAGCAACACCATCACCAACACCAACACTAACACCAACACTAACACCAACACCAGCAGCAACACCACCACTACCACGACCACATGCTTCTGCCGCCGGAGGAGGTGCCGGTTTTTCTTGAGGTTTTTATGGTCAAGAGCTTGAAAACCTTGAGTTTCGTGTGGTTTTCGTGAATAAGAGAATTTTGGCCGTTTTTTCCCCATGTTTGTTCCCCACATCTTTGTGTGGGGTTCTTACGTTTTTTCCGCTTGGCGTCCGCCTTCCTTCGTCCTTTCTTCCGCCTCCCCTCCCGTAAACCCTAAACCTCACTCCACTCACTCGCTCGCTCACTCACTCACTCACTCCTCCTCCCTCCACCCCCTAGCGCGCTTCGGGATTCCCTAGCAGGCAAAGCATTTGGTGGGCCCCCCTCCACCCCCCGAGCTGCGTCGTCACTCACTCACTCACTCACTCACTCACTCCACTCCGCTCCACTCACTCACTCACTCACTCACTCACTCACTCACTCGCTCACACACATACACACACTCACACCACGCCCGCACTCACATACACTCTCACACACTCACACTCACATCATCACTCACATCATTACTCAACTTACTTAAAACTTGACACGTGGGGTTATCCGGTCCTTTAATTGTGATTGGTTTTTGTTGTGGTTTTGTTGCGAAAGTTTCGCAGACACCGTGGTATTCGCTATTGTTTTGCTTAGGTTTTGCGTTCATGTTTACTGTTTTTGTCTGAACAGCCCACAAAACGCGAGACTTTTCTGGTGGGAGCATCTGACAAGTAACAGGAAAACCAGCAGCAATAGGGAGCAACATTGTCATTGTCATTGTCAGTGTTGTCATCATAGTAATCATTATCGCCCGCCATCGCTATCCTCTGCATGAACAAACAACAACATCTTCACTATTATCATCAGACTTACCAACATAATCGTAATCAGCAGCATCAATATCATGATCACCATCATCATCATCATCATCACCGTCATCATCACCATCGTCATCGCGGTCAGGGTAATCTGCTTTAGGAATACAGCTTTGAATCTGGAGCCGGCGGGGTTCTTGGCAAAAACCAACGAAAACCACGGTATTTACGACGCTGCGGAAAACCACCCATGCACGGAGCAAAAAAGGAAACACTAGAAGCAAGCTCATTCGCACCCCCATCCCCCCTCCCCACCCGTGCAAACCGACCCACAGACACAGCAGGTCCAAAGAAGAAAGCAGCCGACTTGCAAGCAAAGAAGGGAACGGAGAAGCCGCGGATTTGGCACAGTGCAGCCCTGAAGTCGAACATGTTTTTCCAGGAAAAACACCGCAAAAACCGATACGAAATGCAAAACGGAGGTGTTTTGTCCAGACAGCCATGTCCCAAAACTCGAGGTTTAAGCACATTGCAGCCCCGAAAGACGCAGCAGCTGCCAACAACAACCAGCACCAACAACAACAACAACCACAACTACAACCACAACGACAACAACAAC